>ML813803.1:0-25993 GCA_009831015.1 Picea engelmannii | reverse complement strand
TCACCATTTTCATTTTTCTTGTTGTAAGGAGAGAAAGCTTGTGAGGGTCCAAGAGCCTTCCCTTGGAGGAAGAAGGGACTCATAGTCCCCTTTCTTCTTGGTGCTTTGATTTCATCAATAGATCAGCCTAAAAACATTGGTGAGATGGGTCTTTTTGTGTTTGTTATCTCTATGTCCATATGCTTATGATTTTAGTTTGTATTAGTTTATTTTTTTCTTATAGTTTTGTTTTTCTTTCTCTAACTCTTTCCTCTACAGCTGTCATGCTCAGCAAGACCCAACTGGGAATGCAAGCATCTCTTATTTTCTCACCAAGGTGATTAAAAGGGTGCAAAAGATTGGCGACTCCACTGGGGAGAAGGTATCAAATTCCTACCTCATTTGGGTTTATTTTTCTCTTCTTTTAGTTTGATTAACTTGCAGGTGCACAAACCGGCCTAGGTCGACCTATCAACCATTCAATTCAAAGGAGAATTGAGAGAAATCCATCCAAATTTTTTTTTCTCAGCCATTTGTCACAGGTGCACGGGTATTCCACCCCACAGACGCGCATCGTGCGCGCATGCACTTAACTTACAGCCTTTCTTTGCGCGCCTGCGCTCTGTGCGCCTTTGTCTGCACTAAGGGTCACGCATTTAAGAAAAATTTCACATTGTAAGTTGTTGGGATGTGGGGAAGGCCATTTTCCTTCTTAAAAATGATGTTAAGCATGCTCTAAACACTGCACCACACTTAGTCCCCTCATCATATAAAGGGGTTAGTCAAACACACATAGGCACTTAGGAGGATAAAAATCAATTTCCCTTCTTTGTTTTTTGCCACATGGATGGCTTGTTTTGACTTACAAGATAAGGTGGTAATCATTTTTAATCACATCTAATCTTACATTGGGACTAGAAGTTAAATTACCAATCTCTTAGTATGCTCTTCTCTCGCGCCTTCAAGCGACCTTGAGAATCAGAAAAATATTGGGAAACATTTTCATCTCCCTTAACAAAGTTTAAAACCTTTAGGAGAGGACAACCACCCTTCTTGGGACCCCTCTTAGTTTTCTTTTTCAAACATATCTTAATATTGTAATGAGCCCATACATGCCCACATGTCACAAATATAGGATAGTGTTTGAATTTCTGCTTTCTTAGATCAAAACACTATGGAAGTTTAAAGGTTTGTAACGGGCCCATACATGCTCACATGTTCAATCTAGGATAGTTTCAAGCTTTCTTAGATTACATCACCATAGGGAGTTTAAAGGATAGTAACAGACCCACATGTCCACATGATAGCTTCCTTGCGCATTTGAATTACACAAGGTTGTACCAAAGACACTTAGTTAATTAGGTAATCAAACTCTTGTAAGGACCAAGCGAAGTCCACATGCAACAAGGTGACATCTAAATTCACTAAAAATTGGCACACTTTCACTCACACACAAAAGTCACTTATCACTCACATAGCTTCTCCTTGAAACATGGAGGTCTAAGTAAGTTTCCTCCAAAGGGATTCTGAAAATAACCCATCTTTTCTTGACGAGACTATCCACTGCCTTTTTTAATCAACGAGGTTGGTTTGCACCCCCAACCTCCCAAAACAACTACATCTAAAATCTTTTTAAAAACTCAATAAGTTTTCCTCCACAGGAGGTTCCAAAAGAAATTTTTTAGTCTAGGTAGGATTTTGGGGATAGGCATCCAAATAACTCCCCGTTATCTGGTTCTCACATTGTCAAAACATAGAGATGGTCAAATAGGGAACTGAAAATCCTCCAAGTCAAGTGTTCCAATCACCATAAGGCAAGGAAATACCCATGAAGGGTTGAAGGCCGAGGTCCAGTTGTTCTGTGCGTCCCCCCTTGAGGCACCCACCTCTTGGACGAGATCCAGCCCGTGACCCATTTCTTAGGCCGAAAATCTAAATGCCGCACTTTGACCAAGGTACCTAGTGACCAACTTTAAGACATCTACCCAGGTGGAAATTGTGGGTTGCAATTGCACCTTGATTGGATTTTGTGTGGCTATTGGGAAATATTGCCAGCTCTTTCGGGATATGCGCCCTTTACCCCTCATTATAACCAATTATTTCATCCATCACTAGTTTCTCTTCCGGTGACTTCAGACCCAACTGTTGAGTACTATTGGAAGGTCCAGTGCTATTTTGAGAGGAAGGAAGTTACGTTTTCTAGGACATGAGCATTTGATTTCTTTTTATTCCCTCACGCAGACAAAACCCACTTACCAACATATATGTTTCTTTCTCATTTTATGTATGATGCACATCTGATTACAGTTTGATTTGGATATATATATATTGTGTGAACATTCAACGCAAAGGCTCTTGTTTTTATATTTATCTCACCACTTGTTGCACATATTCACACAACTAGTCTGACATCATAGGGGAACCACAGAACCCCTATCCTTCACGACGATTGCTCAACATCCCTCCTATCTTAGGGGGAGTATCTGGTCGTGCCCACTCATCGGCACCTCCTTCACACACTCCTGTGAGTGCTACTATCTTAGGATCAACTTTTCTTGGTTCTACATTACTTGGGTCAACTTCCCAAGGTCATCTGTTCACTCACTCTCCTTTACACAGAAGCAGGAGACCCACTTCCTCTCATGGAGGGAGCACCAACCCACCTAGTCCCCATCAAGGGTCAGGTTCACAACACACCATGGCCAGAGCTAACCCTCCCCCCCCACTACAGATGCCATATTTGGCCTCTCTCAACATACCGGATCTCACCAAACTTACCAATGATCCTATATTGCATGACGCCACATGTCCAGCAATGCCAACAAAACTTCCTTCAAACATACCAAAGTTTGAAGGGAAGGCAGGGGATGACCCTTCCAACCATGTAATGACCTTTCATCTATGGTGTTCTTCCAATATCATTATGGATGATTCCATCAGACTGCGATTATTTCAACGCACACTCATGGGCCCCTCGGTGAAATGGTATGTTGAAGAAAAATCAGGGTCCCATGCGACCTTTGAGTCATTGGCCAAAGCATTCTTGACCTTCTTCCAATTACCCATCCGCCACGACAATGGTCTAGAACTACTATCTAACTTCAAACAAACCTCAGCCACACACATTGTGACCACATTCATGAGTGGCGTAGGCGACATAGTTTGTGCAAAGCAGAAACCACCAAGAAACAGTGTCTTGATTGGTTTCTTAGATCACGTGTCTCTCTCCTTGGAAAGGATGTAGCTTCCACCTTCCCACAATCCGAAGAGGAATCCATCAGTAAGGCCCAACAGTATGACCTCATCTATGCACAGTCAGGGTACTTATACACGATACTTCCTAATCTTCCAAAACATGTGCCATTTGGCCAAGACAAACCTGGGATGTCTCACTCAGCAGACAGAGTAATCGGTGCCACCACACACCATGGTCCACAACCCCAACCACCAACGATGTATGCAACACCTCAATACCTGCCAGCGTATGGGGGCACCCCTTATTACCCCCTACCTCCTTATCAACAGCCTTACCCTGTTGCTATACCCCCACCCATCAGTGGACTGACACCTCCCATACATCCACCTGTTCCCACAAACAGTGGTAATCCCTCAACATCAGCTTATAGTACTAGTGAAAGAACTAATCCTTCCTATGTACCTTATGGATCTATACCACCACAAAATCCATACTTCCCTTTTCCTGGTCCCCCACAACCCATTGCGCCCCCACATCCTCATGCGGGGGTAAATTTTTTTCAACCCTCTGTTGCTCAACAATACCAAAATTTTGAACAGTTGAACACAACCAACCCAACTCATCCATCAAACAATGCCAAGAAGAAAGGACGGAACAGGAATAACAACAACCCAGGTCAAGGCGGGAATCAACCTCCACAGCACCAACCAACTAGGGGAAACTAGAACCAAAGGAGCCAAAACCCCCAAGGGGGAAATAATAACAAACTCCAAGGGTGAAATAATGTTAAAACCATCTTCCCATGTTCTCTCTGTGGTGAGTTTGTTCATTACACTCACCATTTCCCCCAGATCGTTGATTTCAAATGGTTGAAAGACTCGGGTAGTCTTCCCCGTTCTCTTGCACAAACTGCCCCTCAACGGGTACCACAACAATACGTGCAACAACCCCCTCCTGCCATACTGCAAAATCCTATTCCACATCAAGGTGTGATAAACACCCAACAGGACACACAACATCCCCCACCTCAGGTAGGACAATACCACAACCCCAACAATCCAGCAGAGCGTACAATTCTCCTCACCAGTGAGGAAGAAATCCTTCTGCAAATGCGTAATCGTCAATATCATACACCCGCTGAGTCTACTCCCATCTCTCCATAGAAAAACCCTACACCGACGTGACCCCTGTTGGTGATCCCTCGCCCTTCCACCAAACCACCACTACACATCCCTCGTATCCCCTTGCGCAGGAATGTCCACAACCCATAGGCTAGGGCAGCTCATAACTATAGCTTGGTAGATGACTTAGCGCAATCCTTAGCTCCCATGTCAGTCTTGAAAGTCCTCTAGACTTGTCCTACGCTGCGGAAATCACTACTTTCTGCCTTGGGGGCAGTCGACCCGACCGATACTCGACTCATTACCTTTGATCTTGACAGCGGAGAACCTCATCTTCTGCCTTGATCACCTTTCAAATACCAGTAAAAATACGGAACATCATAGTTCATCGATGTATCATCGATGAAGGTGCATCTACATGCATTATGTCCAAAACAGTATGGAAGAAACTTGGTTCTCCAGAACTCATACCCTCTACCACCACATTATGAACTTATGATGGATGACCATCCTCTCCTGAAGGGCTCTTCCAAAATGTCCCCGTTGAACTTGGGGGCAAGACTATTCTCATTGATATCGAAGTTATCGACGCCCCGCTCAATTATAATATCTTCTTCGGTCATAGCTACATGTACACTATGAAGGCAGTGGCATATTCCATCTTTCATACAATGATGTTCCCCAACAATGGGAAGATCGTGACCATCGACCAAGTCTCACATTATGATCCCAACCCATCTTCCAACCTCGATAACATTCTTCCTCTCATCCACACCAACCAAGACGCATATCCACTTGTCGAGATGGGTCCTGGGATTTTCAAAGATCCATCCTTGTTAGGGACGTACCCTGGCTCACCACCACTCCTTCATCCTACTAATCAATTATGCGTCGTATCATCTAACGGAACTCACACAGAGGATTCTCTTCATCCTCAGGAGGCTTCAGTCATTCCTGACATCTCAATAATCGCAAAATCACTCCCACTGGAGCCTCCTACGCACTCGTCGACCTCAACAGTCCACAAATCCACATCCCCTCAAGGGAATAATCCCATCTGGGAGACACTCCCCCAACCCCTCACCAAGATTCCCTTATGTGCTAAAAATGTTTTTCATCAAGCACATAAATGTGGTTGGTGCATTAGTGAGTTTGAAAGGTATGGCTACAAACTTGTAGTGTCGGTATCTTGTTCGAAAAGATGTTTTGTTTATGTCTTGGTCCTTTATCTTGACTTGATGATAACTGGATCGTAAATCCAATTTTGAGAAGATCTTGGCCCCACCAACTTGATCGAACAGGTCATTTATCCTGGGTAAGGGGTATTTGTTCTTAATGGTCACTTTGTTCAGTTGTCTATAATTGATACATAGTCTTAGAGTACTATCTTTATTTTTCACAAAGAGGACTGGTGCTCCCCATGGCGAGACACTTGGTTTGATATACTCCTTGTCCAACAATTCATGTAATTGTATTTTTAATTATGTCAGTTCATGTAGACTCATTCAGTAGGGTTCTTTTGAGATAGGGGCTCATCTGGGTAGTAAGTCTATGGAGAAATCTATTTCTCTCCTAGGAGGTAATTTTGGTATCTCATCAACAAACATGTCTTTGAATTCATGTAGGATAGCAAAGTCTTCTAACTTGGGCTTATCCTCTTTTTCTAATAGATTTGTCACTTGGATGGTGTAAAATTGACATCCCTTTTTAATACATTTCTTGAGTTGCATCGCTAAAAATTGTCTGACTAATACAGGTTTTGGTATGCCTTGGGTTGTTCTAACAGTGCCAAAATTATCTTTATAGCTAAGTATCTTTGTATAACAATCTAGTATTTTTTTTTGTTGTTCCAACCAATCCATCCCAATAATCATATCATAAGACCCTAGCAGTAGGATGTTTGGAATGGTCCTTATCTTTTGACCATCTAAGTTGAACTCAAGATCAAAAATAAAGTTAACTACTTTTCTTTTATCACTTGTTGCTAGTTGTACAAGCCAAGATTTTTTGTTCTTTTGTTTCTTAAGTTTATTCAAATCTACTACATCGGGAATAATATAACTTAACGTAGCTCCAGGGTCAATTAAAACAGAAATTCGAGTGTCATGGATTTTACCTTCGATCTCTACTACCGAGGACTGGTGGTCATCTTATCGACCATCTATGACTGCATTTATCTGATTTAGACTTCTTCCCATGTCTCCCACTATCGAGGCTTCCTGCAAATTGTAGACTGCAGTGATGTTTGTTGTAATTAAACATGGACATTTCAACCTTAGTTGAGTCTCTCCACACTCCCAACACTTTAATGGCTCACAAGAGTTGTCCTCAAACTTCTTCGTTCCCAGGTTTATTGGTTTACCACTACCTTGTGTATTCGGATGATTGGAGTGAAAATCCTACCTTGGGAAACTTTTTTCTTCATTTCGATAAGGAGCTAGTTGGTATCCCTTCTTTCGTTGGTGCATTCCATCTTGATTCTTATCCTTCTAGGTATTTGGAAACTCTACCCACTATTTATACTGGTCATAGCACATTCATTCCTTCCTTAATGCGTCACTCAAGGGTTTGGGGTTGTCAAACTCAATTCTATCCCGGTAAGATTGTGGTAAACAACTTAAGAACCGCTGGATTTTTACCTTGTCCTCCCAGATGTATGGTACTTAATAGTTCTAGAAATTTATTTATAAGGTCTGCATCATCATTTGTCCGAGTCGTAATTCATAAAATTCTTTCGTCTTCCTTTCATAATAGATTTCAGAAAGGTATTGTTTCTTAAAAGACTTCTTAAAGTCGGACCATTCTAACTGTTTCTCCTTTAGGCCCTTGGCCAATTTCAGGTCCTACCACCAAATGTTGGCCTTCCCCTTCAGATTGTAGATGGCCATCCTGACCTTCATGTTGATGGAATAGTTGTAGATTTGGAAGTATTTTTTGATGTACAACAACCATGCCTCGGCTTCTTCTTCTGTCTTGGATTATCCATCAAAAGTAGTTTCTTTAATCTTTTTAAATTCTCCTTCAAGGTGGTCTGTTTGTTTTCTTTTTTTGTCTGGTATGGTTTTGTCTTCAGCTAAAGGTGTCCCTTCAGACAAACTGTCTCATTTTTTTGTTTTCACACCAGAATTCTTGGAAGCCCTTTTTTTGACCTCCTCCTCACGGTTATCATATTTTGGGATTTTATTGGTTACTATACTATGCAACAGGACTTCATTTATCTCTTGTTGTTCCTACTGTGCCTTCTTCAATTTTTCATTGTCGACCTTGAAAACTTGTAGTTCAACAATAAGGTTCCTCATTGCTTCCAACACCTTCGTGGAAGAACTTCCATCACTGTTCTGTCTTGGATCTCTAGGAGGTCCTTGCTATGGATTCCCTTCATCTTGATTTTTGCACTTTCTTGAGCTGCCATTATTCAACACAAAACAAAAAATCTTTTGGTTTGTAATCCACAATATTTTTTAGTTTTTTCATAAATCAGAATATATACAAAGCAATTAATGTGGCCCTATTCAGGCCTAGTGTTGTAACTTTTTCTCTGATACCATATGTAATGTACCTCAAAAACTGTCACAAAAAAAAAAGTTGTTTGTACAATTATCCTTACATAGTTTCGAGATTCAAGCAATTAAGTCTTCTGTTATAAACCTTGAGTCTGAAAGTTTGTTAGAGACCTTATTGTCATTGATTTTCTTTACTATGCAACTTAAAACTTCCTACTCAATGATACAATAAGTGTATACTCCTCCCTTCAATGTTATTTAAAGTCTTGTAAAAATTACCAATATTTTGTTATTTGATGATGCCTATAACACCATCACAGAGTTAACTATACAAGCGACTTGTAAACATGTTTGTACTTCCCTACTTCTAATTGGGAGGAATATTCTCCAATGTTTTCCTACCAGTCCAAACATCAACACACAACAACTCCCAAAATCGCGAAAAGTGACCAGCATGTCGAGATTTCTTGAGTACAACAACCAACATCAACACACAACAATTCCTGAAACTACGAAAAGTGACCAGCATGTCAGGATTTCAGAGTTCACGATTTCATGAGTAAAACAACCAACATCAATAAACAACAATTCTTGAAATCATGAAAAGTGACCATCATGTTGGGATTTCGCGAGTACAACAGCCAACATCGAGACACAACAATTCTCAAAATCATGAAAAGTGACCAGCATTTCGGGATTTAGGAGTTTAGTATTTCGTGAGTACAACAACCAACATCAACACAGAACAAATCCCAACATCACAAAAAGTGACTAGCACTTCGAGATTTCAGAGTTCGGGATTTCACGAGTACAACAGCCAACATCAACACACAACAACTCCCAAAATTATGAAAAGTGACTAGCACTTTGGGATTTCACGAGGACAGAAACCAAACATCGACAGATACAAACCTCTGAAATGTGAAACAAAGGGAAGGTGGGATCCGTACTTCGAGGTTTCAGGGTTTGGAACTTCGCGAGTTCCAGTGTCCAAACATCAACATAAAAAACTTATGAAATGAAAAAAAGGAAAGGTGTGACCCGCATTTTGGGATTTCAGGGTTCAGAACTTCATGAGTTCCAGTGTCCAATCATCAACATAAATAAACATTTGAAATGTTAAAAAGGGAAGGTGGGACCCACATTTTGGTATTTCAGGGCTCGGAACTTCGCGGGTTCCAGTGTCCAAACCTCAACATAAACAAACTTCCGAAATGCAAAAAAAGGAAGGTGGGACCCACATTTCGGTATTTCAGGGTTCAAAACTTTGCGACTTCCAGTGCCCAATCATCAACACAAACAAATTTATGAAATGAAAAAAAAGGGAAGGTGGGACCTGCATTTCGGGGTTTCGAGGTTCAGGGTTTCGTGATTTCAAATGCCCCGACCCTCACCTGTAACAACTCCTGAAATGTGAAAAAAGGGAAAGTTGGACTAGCACTTCGGGGTTTTGCAAATTCTAAATTCATCATAGACTTTAACTATGAAAAGGGTAGATGGTTTTAAAAAAAAAAAAGGAAAGCATAAAATCTTCTGAGGCGTCAATTCTCATGATTGTTCAGTATCTGATAAAAGAAAAAGGGGTTTCCATATTTATTTAACGTTCTGAATTTTGTCTTTCTATACACATCTAGTATTTTTTGTGCATGTTGTTAGTGCATGCAAAAAAATTCATACAAAACAATGAAATACGTGTATGTAGGTGATTATATGAGTATCCCTGTGATCCATAAGGTTCTTTCTATTTCATATTCCTCTTCAATTCTTAATGTAAGAAACATGAAGTCCCTTTATGGGGCAAGATTGTTCAGAAATTTAATTCTAGTGATGCATCTACCTGTTTCCTTTTGACACAAAATTACTCAATTCTGATTTTCTCAGATTTAGATCTATTTAATAATTCAGTCATAAAAATGATTCTATATCTACACATATTGGTCTTCTTAAAACATGCAGAGTATCCTAGCATTGTGACTTCAGAATTAAACTTAACATCTAGATGGATCAGCTTTCTTAAACTCAACTCGTATAAAATAAACTTGCCTAGTACTTCCAGATTTCGGGAGAGGCCACTCCAGAATTTAGACCGTGATTGTAATTTTAATACCATGATATATTTCATCCATTGAAATAATTATTTCAAATTTAGAACAAATAGATGCATAGTATCAGTTACACACAAAACATCCGAGAACAGAGAGGGAAAGGTTTGCATTAACGCAATTAGATATAATCATTCAATAGATACATGAAATCAATCAAACATAGCCATTCAAAACAGAGAGGGGTATATCAACATATCTTAATCCAATCCATGGAAATACAAAGGAAACAACCATGTTCCTCCCAACCGTAGAACAGGGCAGCCAAAACTACTTGCCCGATTCACCCCCTAGCCTGACCATGAATCCATGAGAGCAAACTTGGAGACTCCTCTGTAATATTCCAAATTTTTCAGTAGTTATCCCCTTGCCTCACACTTTCTTGATAATTATCATAACAGAAAGAGGACTCGTAATCCTTTCCCCATCATACTTGGCAGTGTCTTGCCTCCTTGGATATGCTATTTATCAATTTTTTCCCAGGTCTTTTTCCCTCCTTTGGGGATTTTTGCAGCTTTTTTAATCCCTGATTTTCAGGGGATACCAATGGCCAAATCTATTATTTTCCACTTTTAATAATCATCCCATAGGTAGTTCCAACATGTTCCCCACTCATGGAGTCATGGTCAGCTGATTTTTAACATGGTTGTTCCATTTGTCCTCCTGCATTTAATATATAAATGTTTTGTTTTTATAAAAGTATCATAGTCAACTAGTTAGTTGAGTCAGATCCGATCAATGCCCAATGGTCACAATAATTAATTACAATTATTAAATTTGAAATTCGGAATTTCCATAAATGGCAAAAACTTCCAGATTCGAATTTGCCAAAAATGGAAATAAATTTCCAGCACATTTCAAAAATAAAAATATTTTACTTTTGGGAGATGTCACATGAAAACTTTGAGGAAACACAAATTGTACACCAAATTTGACAAGTGTGACTTTTATTAAAAATAAATACAATATCTAGGACATGTTATTTCAGCAGAAGGCATTATCGTAGACCCGGAAAAGATAAAAGCCATTATGGAATGGTCGGTACCTAAGGATGTAGCAGATATCTGGTCATTCATGGGAATCATCGGATATTATCATACATTTATAGAAGGGTTTTCCAAGATAACCTACCCTATCATATCATTACAAAAGAAAGGGACCAAGTTTAACTGGTCAGAGAAGTGTCAAGACAATTTTAACAAGATGAAGGGATTATTGACAACTGCACCTATATTGAACATAGCAGACCCAGATAAAGAATTCACCATATGTGTTGATGCAAGTAAAGAAGGACTAGGTGGTATCCTAACTCAGGAAGGACACATTATTTGTTATGAGTCCCATAAATTAAAAGAACACGAGTGAAATTATGTCACTCATGACTTAGAAT
Source organism: Picea engelmannii (assembly GCA_009831015.1). Lineage (NCBI taxonomy): Eukaryota > Viridiplantae > Streptophyta > Pinopsida > Pinales > Pinaceae > Picea > Picea engelmannii. The sequence goes on along the minus strand of ML813803.1, from coordinate 14,702 downwards.
TGGCAGTAGTAATACACACCTTAAAAATGTGGTGTCACTACATAATGGGTAGGAAATTTCTACTATTGACGAAAAATATCGGGGTGAAATATCCGTATATTCAACCCGATCTTAATGCAAGACAAGTAATATGGTTATCCTTCTTGAGGGAATTCAACTTTGAGATCAGACACATCAAGGGTAAGGAAGATAAAGTAGTAGATGCTTTAAGAAGAAGAGTCCATGGGTTATTTGAGATAAATATCAGCAAGGTAAAAAGTGATCTGGAACAAAGGATAAGGATGACAGGTATTAACGATAGAGATTACACTAAGATAATGAAAAAATTACAAAACGGTACCACAAACTTAGACAAACCAGATCTAAGAATCGACAAGAAGGGACTATTATGATTGAAAAAAAAGATTTACATACCAGATTCAACAGAGTTAAAATTACCAGTTTTGGACAAAGTGCTTAAGAAACCATATTCTGGCCATCCAGGTTACCAGAAAACAATAACAACACTTAGAAAACTATTTTACTGGCCTAATATGAAGGGAAAAACAATAGAGTACTTCGATAGGTGCCAAGATTTTCAGTAGGTTAAGGCCAAACACCAGCATCTAGCCGACCTATTATAGCCATTACCAGTACCAAAATGGAAATGGGAGACCATATCGTTGGACTTTATAACAGGTTTGCCTAAAACTCAAAAACATAATGATTCTATCATGGTTGTAATCGATAAACTCAGTAAGTCTGCACACTTTATCCCTGTAAAGTCTACTTTTAAAGATACAAACATTGTTGAAATATTCATGAAAGAAATTTTTAGACTGCATGGTATTCCTAAAATGATGATTTTAGATAGAGACGTAAAATTTACATCCGCATTTTGAAAGGAATTGTTTGCAGGACTGAATACTAACTTGAATTTCAATACGAGTTATCATCCACAAATGGATGGATAGACCCAAAGGACAAACCAAATCATAGAGGATATGCTCCACAAGTATGTAAGAACTAAACCGAGCAAGTGGGAAGACTACCTGCACTTGGTAGAATTTTCATATAACAATGGGTACCAAACTTTGGCTAAGTTGATCCCTTTTGAAGTATTGTATGACAAAAAGTGTACGAATCCGATTAGCTAGGATAACCTGGCTGACAGACTCATGGTTGGACTAGATATTCTCCAAGAAATGGAGAACATGGTAAGAAAGGTACAACAGAACTTGAAAGAGGCACATGACACACAGAAGAGCTATGTAGATCAGAAAACAAGACACTTGGAATTTCAAGTGGGAGACCATGTTTATTTGAAGGTCAAAGCCTAAAAAAGCTCGTTGAAGTTAGGGAACTGTGCCAAGTGGACACCCAGGTTTTGTGGGCACTTCAAGATACTAGATCGAATTGGACCCATAGCATATCAGCTTGGACATCGAGCTAATCTAAGAATTCATAATGTATTTCATGTTTCTTTGTTGAAAAAGTATATCCATGACCCTACTCATATAATTTATTGGAAGTTGGTGCAGGTGGAACCCTTGCGCATTCTGGACCAGAGAAAAATAGCACTTCGGAACAGAGCCATTTCTCAGGTAAAGGTGCAATGGAAGCACTTTAGTCCTGAGGAGGCCACTTGGGAGTTGGAGGCAGATTTGCGGATATCTCATCAAATCCTGTTCCAACTAAGGAATGAACATTGAGGACAGTGTTTTACTGAAGGGGAAAGGATGTGACATCCCCAAAAATAAAATATTTTTTAAATTTAAAGTTACTAGAAATTTATTTCATTTTTAGTAAATTCAAATTTGGAAATTTTTTTCCATTTATGGAAATTCCGAATTTGGAATTTGATAATTGTAATTAATTATTATGACTGTTAGGCAGAGACCTGATTAGCCCCAACCAACTATTTGACTATGACACTTGTATGAAAACATAATATTTTATATTGATTGCAGGAGGACAAATGGAACAACCATGTTAAATTTAGTTGACCATGACTCCATGAGTGGGGAACATGTTGGAACTACCTCTGGGCTGATTATTACAAGTGAAAAATCAATGATTTGGCCATTGGAAGCCCATGGAAGTCATGGATTTATAAAAGACCTAGGAAATGGATAAATAGCATATGTGAGGAGGCAGGATGCTGCCAAGTATGCTGGGGAAATAGACTATTGATTTTTTTTCCTTGATGTTATGAACACTACTGAATGAGTGTGACGCAAGAGGAATCTACTGGAATTGAAGGACATTGTTGAGGAGGAGTTTCCAAGTTTTCCCTCATGGATTCATGTTCAGGATAGGGGCTGAATCGGGAAAGTGGATGTGGCTTCCCTATTCTACAGTTGGGAGGAACGTGGTTGTTCCTTTTGTCTTCTCATGAATTGGTTCAGATATGTAAATCTTCTCCTTCTTTGTTTGAATGATTCATGTATCTGATATTATGCATCTAATTGTGCTAAGTTGAAATAATTTCCATGGATGACATCTATTCATTGTAAGAAGTTTATGATCAACGACTAAATTCTAGAAATGGTTCCTCATGAAACTAAAACGCTAGACAAAACTATCTACAAATGAATTTGAAAGAATAGATCTAGCTACAGGAGCATATCTAACTCTGAAATCGTAATTCTAGGTAGGATTGTCTATGTATAGATGAAATTGAATTGTACAGATCTATTTATAGGTATATGTTTACTTCTGTAATTGAATTTTTAGCAAATCTATCTTTGAATAATTGAATAGGAACAAGCATGTACATATAGTACATATAGAAATATATATATATATATATACACACAGAAGGTATACAAATACCAGTGCAGTTAGTACTGCGTACTGACTACATTAAAAGAAATTTAATAAATGAAATAGAAAACCCACGCAGATACATGTTGTCACAATATTCAATAAAATTTCAGAAGTTCGTTTCCCTAGTATAAGGTATTACAAAAGTGTAATGCTCCATAAGCATAAGGGTTCAAAGACTTTTATTCAGGACCATTACTGATAAAATAACTGAGGCTTTGTTTTTCATTCACACTGACTAAAATATTTCCAACTAAGAAATACTTACGGCATGAGGAAATCTACAATTATTAAATGATGAATATACATGTGAAACTGTTCACTCTGGGTTCGTGATGGGGGCGATATAGATTTGGAAAATATATTCATACAGTTCTCTATTTTATTCTAATAAATTGAAAAATCCTACTAGTCTTTTGAAACTCCCCTTATATAGTCTAAAAGACGATAGTCATACATGAATATAGATGTATATATAACACTTCTCTTATGGTTAAGCCTTCTAGAATTTTAAACTACTCAATTGTAAACTTGCTCTATCCTTACATTTGACAATGCAGATCATTGTTAACTACTCCTGTTGGGTCCTTTTCAACTTTTATCAATTCAGATAAAAACATACCAGCAGTACCATAAGAGATGTCAAAATTAAATAAAATGATATGTTGTGAGCCAATATCAGAGTTTAAAGTAGGGCATGTATCCAAAAACAATATTCTCAGTAATTAAATTCAGAATAGGGTGAATCATGAATGATGAGGAGAACCGACTTAATTCAATAATCTTTTACATACTTCAATTGTATAGGATAACCATGTAGTGGATTCATGGATAGAATCATATTTTCATAATCCAATCCCAAACTTTAAAGTTACATGGGGAAATTTTTCCCTTTTCCACGTCGATAGGAAGTTGAAGAAAAATTGTTTACAATGACTACTTTTCAACTTGCAACCAGGACTATTCGAACCCTAGAAGAGCACATAAGGGAACTCGAACACCAATTGAATTTTTCACATGTATAAACCCTGGATCCTTGGAAAATACAAAAAACTGGAGAAATCATCATACGAAGATTAGAAAATCATATATAAAAAAAAAAAAATTAAGAAGTACACCAATAGAGTAAGATGGGTTATTAACAGAATATTACTTAACTTCCGATTTTTGATTCACATGACTTCCTTGTACTTATCCTTTCCAGTCTAGACAGACATCTAGGGCTGAGGTGAAAGGTGCAACAAAACACTGATGGGTACCCTCGCATCAAATCGGGCTCATCGTTAGTGATACGTTTCTAATCTTGGAATGGTTTAAGTAACAGAAGGAAAGATATTACACAATATTGTAGATAATGAAAATACAACAGACGTATATACCAAGCCCCTTGCATACATGATTGATATATATCATTTTAAGTGTAAACAGAGTCTAAATCTTCCTTTTAACCTGGAGTATGCTTAACTGGTTCTGTCTAGTTTACACACAAACCAGTCTGCATAGAAAGGTATAAGTCTACTTTCCACGCAGTTCAGTTCCGACCCTTTTTCCTTTCAGTGGAGGAGGCTTCCTTAATTAAAAGGGGAAAGAACAAAATGTGGGTGAATACCCGGTTAAGCTGGTTGGGCACCTTGGAAGTAAGGTCTCCCTATAATAGTCAAGCAAACAAACCCACAGTAGGTTTTACCACCCAGACCCATGGCTATTTTGGCTAAGAATTTCTGGTTTTGGGTAAACGAGGCCGACCTTCCCTCTCCCTAACAAAAGAGAAACATCGATGAACCTTAAAAAAAAAAAAGAATCATTCCTCTTATTTAACCAATGTGGGTTATATGTTTTAGGAAAAACTTACCTGGGAGGAAGACCATGACATCTCTTGCAACTATGAAGTGACCACCATGGGATTGGGCTACACCTCAAACAAACCTTGTGATACAGATCCGCTTCGTAGAAAAACAACTTTGACAAATGGTGAACCTACTCTAACCCTAAGTGATGCATTGATGACTAGGAGTAAATGTCAAGAATGTAGAGGATGGATAGCCATGTGATGATGGAAGAATCGAATTGACATATTAGGTGTAAATCCTGGTAGTTACATTGGAATTCGCAGGACTCTCATTAATGAAGTTACATATCCTTAAATGTTATGACTGAAAACTATCTCTTCCACTTAAATATGGTGTGATTCGACACCTTATTAACACGAGGAAAGGTAAATTCCATTCACACCCTGTATATTAGTAAAGATAGTACCTCGATCCTAGTTGTCAAAATTCCAATGGCTGTCGAATTTAATTCTTCATTACAATCAGCCACCAGCTCGAAGAACCACTAAATAACCATGACTTAGAAGTTATGTTAAGTTTTCTGCTGTACAACTCAACCCCACAGTTATTATGGTTAAATATCTAGAGACAGTGTTGCTAGGGTTAAAAATATCCACAAGTGGACTGGTGTGCAGATATGGAACCTTTGTTAAACAAAGATATAAATGATTTGTAGTACGAACACTTACATACGTAGCCCTATTCTCATATGGTTAAAGAATAGAGGTTAAAAGGAATTTCTAAAGCCTTGGAAGTACTCCTTTATAATCCTTGTATTTTTTATTTAGTAAGATGAGATAAATCGGATGCTTTGTGGTAAGTAGAAACTTAGAAATTTGTGACAAGATATTTATAATAAAGTTTTGTCTTTGTTTAACAAGGAATTATTATAGAGTTTCATAAATGAATTGGCAATAGAGTTGTAAAACTAGGACCCCTCCCTCTATCAAGAAATTAAATAGAGGGTAGATAAACAGAAAGAGTTTTTTTTTTATTTGGTAAATATGAGTTCCATTACATATGGTATCAGAGAAAAAGTTACAACACTAGGCATGAACAAAACAGTGATGGAAGGTCACCCACTAAGGTGTTGGAAACAATGAGGAATCTTATTGTTGAACTACAGGTCTTCAAAGTTGACAATGAAAAACTGAAGAAAGCTCAGCAGGAACAACAAGAAATAAACGAAGTCCTGCTGCGCAGTATAGTGACCAAGAAAATCTCAAAGGACGATAATAATGATGAAGAAGTCAGCAAGAGAGATTTCAAGAACTAAGGACCAGAAACAAGAAAAGGAGACAGTTCATCTGAAGGAACACCTTCAGCTGAAGATAGAACTAAAATGGATGGAAAAAGAAAACAAGTAGACCACCTTGAAGGAGAATTTAAAAAGATTAAGCCAGCTACCTTTGATGGAGAATCCAGGACAAGAAAAGAAGCAGATACATGGTTGTTGGACATCAAAAACTATTTCCAGATCTACAACTATTCCAGCAACATGAAGGTCAGAATGGCCATCTACAATCTGGAAGGGAAGGCCAGTATTTGGTGGCAAGACCTGAAATTGGCCAAAGGGCTAAAAGAGAAACAGTTGGAATGGTCTGACTTTAAAAGGTATTTTAAGAAACAATACCTTTCTGAAAGATATTATGAAAGGAAGATGAAAGAATTTTACGAGTTACGACATGAACATATGACAATGGAGGACCTTATAAATAATTCTTTAGAACTACTAAGTTTTGCACCATACATCGGGGAGGATAAGATAAAAATCCAACGATTCTTAAGCTATATAACACAGTCCTACAGGGAAAGAATTGAGATTGACAACCCCAAATCCTTGAGTGAAGTATTCAGGAAAGCATGAATGTGCTATGACCAGTATAAACAATAGGTAGAGTTTCCCAAATCCTGCAAGGATAAGAAGCAAGATTGAATGAACCAGCAGAACAAGGGATACTAGCCAGCTCCTTATCGAAATGTAGAAAAAAGTTTTCTGAGAAAGGATTTTCACTCCAATCATCTAAATACACAAAGCAATGGTAAATGGGTAAACCTGGGAATGAAGAAGTTTGGGGATAACTTCCGCGAGCCATTAAAATGTTGGGAATGTGGAGAGCCTCATCTAAGGAGGAACTATCCACAAATAATTTCATTAAACATAATTGTTGTTCATAATTTGCAGGAAGCCTCGACGGTGGGAGACATGGGCAGAAGCCTACATTAGATAAATGTAGCCATAGATGGTCGACAACATGACCACCAGTCCTCTGTGGTATAAATCGAAGGTAAAATCAATAACACTTGAATTTCTGTTCAAATTGACCCTGGATCTACGTTAAGTTATATTACCCTTGATGTAGTAGAGTCAAATAAACTTAAGAAACTGAAGCACGCAAAATCATGGCTTGTACAACTAGCAACAAGTACTAAAACTAAAGTAGTTGACTTTATCTATAATTTTGAGTTCAACCTAGATGGTCAAAATATAAGAACAAATCTGAACATCCCACCACTAAGATCTTATGATATGATTATCGGGATGGATTGGTTAGAACAACACAAAGCAGTAGTAGATTTTTATACAAAGATACTTAGCTATAAAGATGATTTTGGCACTGCTAGAACAACCCAAGATATACCAAAACTGGTATCAGTCAGACAATTTTCAGCAATGCAACTCAAGAAATGTATGATTAAGGGATGTCAAGTTTATCCCATCCAAGTGACGAATCTATTAGAAAAAGAAGATAAGTTGAAGTTATAAGACTTTGTTGTCCTATGTGAATTCAGAGACATGTTTGTGGATGAGATACTAGAATTGCCTCCTAGAAGGGAAATAGAATTCTCCATATACCTACTACCCGATTCAAGCCCTATCTTAGAAGCACCTTACCGAATGTGTCTACCAGAACTGACAAAATGAAAATTACAATTACAGGAATTGTTGGACAAAGAGAATATCAGACCGAGTGTCTCACCATGGGGGGCACCAGTCCTCTTTTTGAAAAATAAATACGGTACTCTAAGACTATGTATCGATTATAGACAACTGAACAAAATGACTATTAAGAACAAATACCCCTTACCAAGGATAAATGATCTATTCAATCAAGTAGGCAGGGCCAAGATCTTTTCAAAATTGGATCTCTGATCTGATTATCATCAATTTAGGATAAAATACGAGGACATAAGAAAAACAACCTTTCAAAAAAGATATGGACACTACAAATTCGTAGTCATACCTTTCGGACTCACTAACCCACTAGCCATGTTTAAGTGCCTGATGAACAGTATTTTCAGTTAATACTTGGACAAGTTCATGGTAGTATTTATCGACGACATTCTGGTCTATTCAAGAACAAAATAAGAACATAATGAACACTTAAGGATAGTTCTACAAACGTTGAGGAAAAAAAAACTGTATGCCAAATTTGACAAGTGTGACTTTTATCAAAAAGAAATACAATATCTAGGACATGTAATTTCAGCAGAAGGCATTGTTGTAGACCTGGAAAAGATAAAATCCGTTATGGAATGGTTGGTACCTAAGGATGTAGTGGAAATCCGGTCATTCATGGGAATCACCAGACATTACCGTAGATTTATAGAAGGGTTTTCCAAGATATCCTACCCTATCACATCATTACAAAAGAAAGGGACCAATTTTAACTGGTCAGAGAAGTGTCAAGACAGTTTTAACAAGTTGAAGGGATTATTGACAACTACACCCATATTGAAGGTAGCAGACCCATATAAATACTTCACTGTATGTGTTGATGCAAGTAAAGAAGGACTAGGTGGTATCCTAACTCAGAAAGGACATGTTATTTGTTATGATTCCCAGAAATTAAAAGAACATGAGCGAAATTATGTCACTCATGACTTAGAATTGGCAGCAGTAATACACACCTTAAAAAGGTGGTGACACTACATAATGGGTAGGAAATTTCTACTATTGACGGATAATAGCGGGGTGAAATATTTTTTTAGTGAACCCAATATTAATGCAAGACAGGCAAGATGGCTAGCCTTCTTGAGCGAATTCAACATCAAGCTCAGACACATCAAGCGTAAGAAAAATAAAGTAGTGGACACTTTAAGTAGAAGAGTCCATGGGTTATTTGAGATAAATATCAGGAGGGAAGAAAGTGATCTGGAACAAAGGATAAGGATGACAGGTATTAATGACAGAGATTACACTAATATAATGACAGTATTACAAAACAGTACCACAAACTCAGACAAACCAGATCGAAGAATCGACAAGAAGGGACTATTATGATTGAAAACCATGCTTTACATACCAGATTTAGCAGAGTTAAAACTAACAGTTTTGGATGAAGTGCATAAGAAACCATATTCTGGCCATCCAGGTTACCAGAAAACAATAACAACAATTAGAAAACTATTTTACTGGCCTAATATGAAGGGTGAAACAACAGAGTACTTGGCTAGGTGCCAAGATTGTCATCAGGTTAAGGCCAAACACCAGCATCCAGCTAGCCTATTACAGCCATTACCAGTACCAGAATGGAAATGGGAGACCATATCATTGGATTTTATAATAGGTTTTCCTAAAACTCAGAAACAAAATGACTCTATCATGGTTGTAATCGATAAACTCAATAAGTCTGCACAATTTGTCCCTATAAAGTCTACTTTTAAAGCTAGAAACATTGTTGAAATATTCATGAAAGAAATTTTTAGACTGCATGGTATTCCTAAAATGGTGATTTTAGATAGAGACGTAAGATTTACATCCGCTTTTTGGAAGGAATTGTTTGCAGCACTGAATACTAACTTGAATTTTAGTACAATTTATCATCCACAAATGGATGGATAGACCAAAAGGACAAACCAAATCATAGACGATATGCTTTGCATGTATGCAAGAACAAAACTAAGCATTTTGGAAGACTACCTGCACTTGGTAGAATTTGCATATATTAATGCGTACCAAACTTTGGCTAAGTTAAACCCTTTCGAAGTATTGTATGACACAAAGTGTATGACTCTGATTAGCTGGGATAACTTGGCTGACAGACTCATGGTTGGACCAGAGATGCTCGAATAAATGGAGAACATGGTAAGAAAGGTACAACAGAACTTGAAATAGGCACAAGACAGACATAAGAGCTATGCAGATCAGAAAACAAGACACTTGGAATTTCAAGTGGGAGCCATGTTTATTTGAAGTTCAAAGCCCGAAAAAGCTCATTGAAGTTAGGGAACTATGCCAATATGGCACCTAGGTTTTGCGGTCCCTTCAAGAGACTAGCTCGAATTGGACTAGTAGCATATCAACTTGCACTTCCAGTTGATCTAAGAATTCATAATGTATTTCATGTTTCTTTGTTGAAAAAGTATATCCATGACCCTACTCATAGGATTTATTAGAACTTGGTGCAGGTGGAACCCGCAGGCGAGTTCCAGGTGGAACCCTTGCACATTCTGGACTAGAGAGAAATGGCACCTCAGAACAGAGTCGTCGTTCAGGTAAAAGAGCCATGGAAGCACTTTAGTCTTGAGGAGGCCACTTGGGAGTTGGAGGGAGATTTGCATAAATCTCATCCAAACCTGTTCCAAGTAAGGAATGAACACTGAGGATAGTGTTTTACTAAAGGAGGACAGGATGTGACATCCCCAAAAATAAAATATTTTTTAAATTTAAAGTTGTTGGATATTTATTCCGTTTTTAGTAAATTCCAATTTGGAAAATTTTTGCCATTTATGGAAAATCTGAATTTGGAATTTGATAATTGTAATTAATTATTATGAATGGTGGGAAAAGACCTGATTTGACCCAACTAGCTATTTGACTATGACACTTGTATGAAAACAAAATATTTTATATTGATTGCAAGAGGACAAATGGAACAACCATGTTAAATTTAGCTGACCATGACTCCATGAGTGGGGAACATGTCGGAACTACCTCTGGGTTGATTATTACAAGCGGAAAATCAGTGATTTGGCTATTGACAACCCCTAAAAATGAGGGATGTAGAAATCTGTGAAAATTCCCAAGGGAGGGAAAAGACCTAGGCAATGGATAAATAGCATATGTGAGGAGGAACGACGCTGCCAAGTATGTTGGGGAAAGAGACTATTGATTTTTTTTCCTTGTTGTTATGAACACTGCTGAATGAGTGTGAGGCAAGAGGAACCTACTGGAATTGAAGGACATTGTTGAGGAGGAGTTTCGAAGTTCCCCCTCATGGATTCATGGTCAGGCTAGGGGGTGAATTGGGCAAGTGGATGTGGCTGCCCTATTTTACGGTTGGGAGGAACGTGGTTGTTCCTTTTGTCTTCTCGTGAATTGTTTCAGATATGTAAATCTTCTCCTTCTTTTTTTGAATGATTCATGTATCTGATATTATGCATCTAATTGTGCTAAGTTGAAATAATTTCCATGGAGGGAATCTGTTGATTGTAAGAAGTTTATGATCAAAGACTAAATTCTGGGAATGGTTCCTCCTGAAACTAATATGCAAGACAAAACTATCTACAAATGAACTTGAAAGAATAGATCCACCGACATGAGCATATCTAACTCTGAAATCGTAATTCTAGGTAGGATTTTCTATCTATAGATGAACTTGAAAGGTATAGATCTATTTATAGGTGTATGTTTACTTCTGTAATTGAAGTTCTAGCAGATCTATCTTTGAATAATTTAATTGGAACAAGCATGTACATATAGTACATATAGAAATACATATAGAAATATATATATATATATACAGAAGGTATACGTATACTAGTGTAGTTAGTACTGCGTACTGACTACATCAAAAGAAATTTAATAAATGAAATAGAAAACCCACGCAGAGACCCGTTGTCATAATATTCAATAAAATTTCAGAAGTTCGTTGCCTTAGTATAAGGTATTACAGAAGTGTAATGGTCCATAAGCATAAGGGTTCAGAGACTTTTATTCATGACCTTTACTGATAAAATAACTTAGGCTTTGTTTTTTATTCACATTGAATAAAATATTTCCAACTAAGAAATACTTATGGCATGAGGAAATCTACAATTATTAAATGATGAATATACATGCGAAATTGTTCACTCGGGGTTCATGATAGGGGCGATATAGATTTGGCTAATATATTCGTACAATTCCCTATTTTATTCTAAGCAATTGAAAAATCCTACTAGTCTTTTGAAAACCCCCTTATACAGTCTAAAAGACAATAGCCATACATGAATATAGATGTAAATATAACACTTCTCTTCTGGTTAAGCATTCTGGAATTTTAAACTACCGAATCCTAAACTTGCTCTATCCTTATATTTGACAATGCAGATCATCGTTAACTACTCCTGTTGGGTCCTTTTTAACTTTTATCGATTCAGAGAAAAACATACTGGCAGTACCATAAGAGATGTCAAAATTAAATAAAACGATACATTGTGAGCCAATATCAAAGTTTAAAGTAGGGCTTGTATCCAAAAACAATAATCTCAGTAATTAAATTCAGAATAGGGTGAATCTCGAATGATGAGGACAGCCGACTTAATTCATTAATCTTTTACATACTTCAGTTGTATAGGATAACCCTGTAGTGGATTCATTGAAAGAATCATACTGTCATAACCCAACACCAAACTTTAAAGTTACATGGCGAAATTTTTCCCTTTTCCAAGTCGATAGGAAACTGAGGAAAATTGTTTACAATGACTACTTTTCAACTTTCAACCAGAATTGTTCGAACCCTGGAAGAGAACAGAAGGGAACTCGAATACCTATTTCATTTTTCCCGTGTATAAACCCTATATCCTTGGTGAATACAACAACCTGGAGAAATCATCATACGAAGATTAGAAAATTACAAAAAAAAAATGAATTAAGAAGTTGACCAATAGAGTAAAACGAGTTATTAACAGAATATTACTTAACTTCCGATCTGTTATTCGCATGCCTTCCTTGTCCTTATCCTTTCCAGTCTAGACAGACATCCAGAGCCAAGGTGAATGGTGCAACAAAACACTGATGGGTACCCTCACATCAAACGAGGCCCATCGCTAGTGATACGTTTCTACTCTTGGAATGATTTAAGTAACATAAGGAAATATATTACAGAATATTGTAGATAATGAAAATACAATAGACGTATATACCAAGCCCCTTTCATACATGATTGATGTATAACATTTTAAGTGTAAACAGAGTCTAAATATTCCTTTTAACCTGGATTATGCTTAATTGGTTGTGTCTAGTTTACCCACACACCAGTCTACATAGAAAGGTACAAGTCTACTTTCAATGCAGTTAGGTTCCGACCCTTTTTCCTTTCAGTGGAGGATGTTTCTTTAATAAAAAGGGGAAATAAAAAAATGTGGGTGAATACCTAGTTAATCCATTTGATCACCTTGGAAGTAAGGTATTATTGTACTGGTCAAGCAAACAAACCCATGGTAGGTTTTACCACCCAGACCCATAGTTATTTCGGCTAAGAATTCCCAGTTTCGGGTAAATGAGGCTCGCCTTCCCTCTCCCTAACATAAGAGAAACATCGATGAACCTTAAGAAAAATAAAAGAATCATTCCTCGAGGATGGATGTAGGATGACTCCGAAAAATACAGGTAGGGTACATGCAAATAGGAACTCAATAGAAATGAAACAGACATGATGGGATTACCGAATCACAGATTGCTTTTACTCTTCATTTTTCCGAAAAACACACTATCTTATTTAACCAATGTGGGTTATATGTTTTAGGAAAAACTTACCCGGGAGGAAGACCATGCCATTTGTTGCAACTATGAAGCAACCACCATGGAATTGGGCTACGCCTCAAACAAACCTTGTGATATAGAGCTGCTCCACAGGAAAACAAATTTGACAAATGGTGAACCTACTCTAACCCTAACTGATGCATTGATGACTAGGAGTAAATGTCAAGAATGCAGAGGACGGATAGCCATGTGACAATGGAAGAATCGAATTGACATATTAGGAGTAAATCCTGGTAATTACATTGGAATTCGTAGGACTCTCATTAATGGAGTTACGGAGCCTCAACTATTATCATAGAGAACCATCTCTTCCACTTAAATATGGAATGATTCGACACCTTATTAACTCAAAGAGAGGTAAATTCCATTCACACCCTGTATATTAGTAAAGATAGTAGCTCGATCCTAGTTGTCAAAATTCCAATGGTTGTCAAATTTAATTCTTCATTACAATCAACCACCGGCTCGAAGAACCACTAAATAACCATGATTTAGCAGTTATGTTAAGTGTTCTCATGTACAACTCGACCCCATGGCTATTATGGTTAAAGATCTAGAGACAGTGTTCCTAGGGTTAAAAATATCCACAAGTGGACTGGTGTGCGGATATGGAACCTTTGTTAAACAAAGATATAAATGAGTTGTAGTACGAACACTTACATGCGTAGCCCTATTCGCGTATGGGTAAAGAATAGACGTTAAAAATAATTTCTAAAGCCTTGGAAGTACTCCCTTATAATCCTTCTGTTTGCACTCCTTTCGTCGATGTGTGAGAAAAAAGTGAGTGCTTACATGCCTAGTTGCGCTCTGCTAGTCATGACAGTTGTGATGTAAAAGGTTAGAAAGAAAACAACTGAACTATTAACAATAATTAAACAAAAACTAAATAAACACATGAGCATGGAAATAAAAATAAAAACAAATAACAATGGACCAATATCACCAATGTATTAGGTGGTCTGATAGATGAAATCCAAAGATACACAATGGAGAAAGAGGACTTGGGTCCCTTCCCTCTCCAATGGAAGGCTCTTTGAGGCCCTCAACTGATTTGCTCTCCTTACAAGAAAAGATGAAATGTGGATGAAAGAACTCCAAGCTTATTCACACAGGAGAGGGGTGAATAGCTTATGAAATGCAGCTTACAATGTGTATTACCAAAGAAGAGGTCTCTAACAATCTCAGCAGCATAACAGTATGAAGAATTCCTTGAGAAAATGGTGGTCATTCATGGATTTTTATAGCTAAGCATTGGGCTATTATGCAACCTCTTTTGAATGTGAAAAGAGGCTCTTTAGGGCACAATTAGGTCTTTGACC
>ML813802.1:144929-183412 GCA_009831015.1 Picea engelmannii | reverse complement strand
GCTTGGAAGATGGACATTTGAAGTTGGAAAAGATACACACTAGCCAGAATCCTGCAGACATGTTAACAAAGGGAGTAACCAGGGAGAAACTGAGTTCCTACTCAATTTCAGTTGCTCTTCAAGAATGAAGATGAAGATGAGGAATTTGCCAGGTCCAAGAAGGTTCAGAGTCCAACATATACAACAACGGTGGAGTTGTTGAGATCAGTCTCCAAGTGGGAGATTGTTGGTTGTGGAGCCTGATTATCTTCTTGATTCAGAGGTCTTTTACTTTCAGCCGTGTTTATACCCCATGAAGTATTTAAACCCAGAAGTATGTACACTCTTCCATGCAGAGGAGTGCAGAGGGGGGGTACCCCCTCTCCGGGGTCTGGGGGGGCTATCCCCCCAGCTCGGGGGTCTGGGGGAAGCGGGCCCCCGAAGGAAAAATTGCCTTGTAAATGTATATTATAATTTCATTGTAAATCTGGACCGTTCATTATAAGGTTGCAGATCTAACGGTAGAGATTATGTTGGGGTTTTTTTCCCTAGAAGGCAACCCTCTTTTATGAGGGAAATGTATTGCGGCTATGGTTGACGACGAATATTGTATTTTGAGATAGGATACTGTGAGAGAAATAAGAGGAAGTTACAACGGGTTTGCTGTAGGTTGTATCCCTTCATATGATGGATAATAATAAAGGAAGGACCTGGCAATTTCTCTGATGGACGTAACCCACACTGGGTGAACCACGTAAATCTGTGTCTCTATTGTATTGTGTATCTTCTATGTTTTGTTTTTGCATTTGTTTTATTTTATTGCTCCACGGTCTTGTTTTTCTAACAATATAATGACATACACCCTCCATCAATGAATTTTCTTCTATTTCTATTGGAAAGGATTAAGGATTTTCTACGAGGAGTAAGAGGGTTTACACTGTTGTAGCAAGACCTTGCTAAGGTTTTTCTTCTCTAGGGAGTAAGAGTGTTTACATCCCTAGAAAATAATTAAACCCTAGCTTAACTTGTTCATGACCAAGCGAGAGACTCCATAACCCAATAGATAAGGCACTAATTGCATTGGAAATTGAATATCGTTGCATTGGTAAACATGAATCTTGAGATATTGAATTGTTCAAGTTTGGATCCAAATTTTACATGCTTTAAGCTATCTTGTGCCCTAGGGGCATCTTGATTTTCTAAGTGATTGAGCTGTTGTAATAAACATTAAGCTACAACCATTAGGGCTGCAACAAACACACACTCTCTTACTAGTTTGCAACTTTTCTACCGCTGAAAATTACTTGTAAGCTGTGATAACTGTTCTATTGATAATATGATATTGTTTGGGTAGTTTACTTTCTAGTTTCAGTGGCTACAACTTGCTTCTGTAGAAAATTTTTTCTACAACCATAAGGATGTTATAAAACTGTGCTGACAACATTTTTTAACAACCCTCTTTTGCTATCAAAGTCTTGGTCTAAACATTGGAACATTGTGTACTAGTTGCAAGCTTTATTTTCCAATATCATATACTGGATTTTGATGGTTTAATTTGTAGTTGTCATAAATTATTAATTGATGATATATATTTCCTTACTTCTTCGATTTTGGGATAGAAATGTTTCTTTTTGATTCCCCACTTGTCTTGAGGCTTATATCATCATATTTGGTCTTGTTTTGGTTTGTCTAACATTGTTTTGCATGTACACAACCTTGGAAACCATTTACCAACTCCAAAGACTCTCTCCTCAAGACTCAATCTTATCATAGAACTTGACCTATAGGGGTGTTCTTCTAGCTCCTTGCTTTCCCCCTCACAATCCCCCCAGGGATACCCGAGAAGCATCCCTTGTGTTGGACTTGTCCTTCACTAAAACGAGGGGGATATCTATTGAGGTGAGAATGATAGGTGTCCCTTGTTGTGTCACATATTTTTTGCTTGGGTTGGGATTTTCCCAAACTACAAATTGTGTGATAACAAGCAACACAAACAATAGATCAACACAATTGTCTGCAAGCCAAGAATGTACAATTCATTTTCATCCAAGAAGGATTGAATGAGATGCAATTATGGATCACAAAGAACTTGGATGCATCGACCGAACTGCCTCACAGTTCATATGGAGAAAGAAGAATCAAATATCCTTCCCTGGATCAATGCCGACAATCTAGGGAGAGGGTTGAAGAAGGAAACAAAATGCTCACTTGAAATTTGTGCACATACCCACAAAAACACACACATGTTGAAACACAAAGGGAATCTTCCTCCCATCAAAGAGCTCGACAAGACTAAGACAGAAGAACAACTCTTCGAAGAGATCCAACAAAACATGAACAAGAGGCAAGAAAATTCTCATACAACCACTATGGTGACAGTGGAATTAATGGAGGAGCATCTCGTCTGACCATCCAAGACTCAAACGATGATCCAAGCTTTCATGGCCAATATAAAATGGGGCATGAAAACCCTTTCACACAACTTGGCATCACACATAGCTGCTTTAGAAGAACTCTTGTATCACATAATTATATCAATTGAATTCCATCATGAAGCCCGAGAACAACAATTATGGTGGCTTCTATATCACAGTTTAGTCGAAGGCCAACCCCATTTATTCATAAAGGAATAGAAAGTAATCAGATAAAGATGTGATTCACCAAAGACAATTGAATAAGACAAAATAACAAATTTGAATTTTCCCACAACCACCTTCTATTTTTTCTTTTTGCCAACCGTCATCAGCTTCGTCCTATTCTAACACCTGTCAATAGCATTGAAGAAGGGGAAGTTGAAGAGACTCATAACTGCTTCTTGTAAAATTCAATAAGACACTATCAACTGTTACTCAAACTACTATAAGTAAAGGAAGAGGTCCATTTTGAAAGGGTTCTTCAAGCATTTCATATTAGAAAACTACATTGAGAACTAATATTGAGAAGACCTCAAGACCATTTTGTTAGAGAGAAGAAGTATTGTGGATGGTAGATTTTTGTAAACTATTTTCAATAAATTGTATGTTGTTTACATATGCTGTAAGAATGTACTTTTGCTTATAGATAGTTCTTATGCAAATAGAAATCGTTATTGTATCTTTTTTTACCCTTTCTTATCTTTTGTCCTAAGATGATGAGTTGTTTATGTATGTAAATTCATGACTTAGAATAATTTGGCTATGTTATTTGTATGCATGTGCTGTCTAACCTTGTTGCTTCTTAACAACTACCTAAGAGAAGTCATTTGCAGGGATTAGTTGCTTTTCTAGTTTCTCATTGGTTACCATAGTTGCTCCTATCTAGGATAGGCTAGGTTAGATTTATTTCTTCACTTAGTTATTTATTTCTTCATTTCTCATTTCACTCACAACCATCTCTCAAATCTAGTAGTGGCAACCGAGCTAGAATCCGGATGGGTCTCCTAAACCAAATGGTGCATGGTCTAATTGGTACCATGTACCGAGGAGTACCCCTTAGCGTCGAAGGGAAATTTTTTTCGCATCAACACAATCACACAAGGTTATAACAAGCTTATAGTAGAGGGAGACTCTCTTATTCTGATAAATTCTATTAAACAATTTCTAAATGGAAGCCCTTTGGACAAGTTGACCCATAATTGGAGGCTCTCTTCAGGTCTAGAAGCAATAGCCAATTGCATTGCTTGCATCTGTATTCTCATCCCCCTTCATGTCAAACATAAGGAAAATATTTTTGTGGATCAACTAGCCAATGAAGGTGTGTCAATGACCAATCAAGAGTTAGATATCAATTGGGACAACATGGAAGAAAAATCCTTCAAGGATGCTCACAACACCATCAATAAGGAAAATGAATATACTCAGTATAGGGTGTAATGGATGTGAGGAAAGAAGGTGTTGGAAGCCTATCCTTGTAGGCTACAAGTGGCATCGTATCAATTTTTTTTTATATGTACTTTAGCTAAGATAAAATCATTTTTGTTATCTATGTTGAAAAGAAAAATCATTTTGCTCGACCAAGGGGAGATAGAGCAACATGATTTCGCATTCTGCATTCTGCATAAGGAATGTAAAAATGTAGAAATGTAGATAATAAAATAACTCAAAAACTTGGTGTTTGGGGATTTTCCTCACAAGAGTGAGCAAAAACACCATTTTCTATAGAAAAGGTTGCAACACTATACATAGAAAATTGTTAGTAGAGTGAGTCCATTTAAGAGTAAGATTGCAAGTAAGAAATAAAGAAATAAACATATGAAAACTACAAACTTAACAACCAAGAAATGGGGAAGCAATGGTACTCTTTATATTACCAATGAAAAGTCCTGGGCCTTTAGATATACACCTGGGAAGAATGCTTGAGCTTGGTGAGCTCTTACACTTTCCTTCAAAGGGTTTTTTTCCTCTCAAACTGATCTCTCTCTCCCTCTCTCAAATGAATAAGTGTCTTTGTCTCTTCAAAGGGAAGAGTCCAAAGTAAACATGGAGGTATGGGTTACTAGGATGAATGCTCAATCCAAAGGGTCTTGTTTTTCATCTGAACAACATAACATTGCTCAAATATTCCTCTTTCAATTGTTGCTCCATGTCTCCTATTTATAGGATGTCTTCAAGCTCAATTAAAACAAGTTCCAAGTGTGAATGGACCAAGTTTGAATTGTAGTTCCATGTGGATGAGAAGACATGGAGCTACTAAAATACCGGTCTTCAATGGTGGTGGATCTCAAAATTTGTCTATACCTCAGTCCAAGAGTACCTCATATGGATTATCTTCCTTTAATGCATTTAAGTTGTGCGAGTCACACATAACTCAAATTGTTAAGTCGTGCAACTAAATTAAAAAAAACACTTTATATTGTTTTTAATACCCCTTTTTAGGTGTTGAATTAATGCCATGCCATGAAGTAGTAATTGTGTGATGTGATGATGATGTATTCGATTATCCCCTATATAGCTCTATGAGTATTTTTAGGTGATAACACTTGGCTTCGCACTTTGAACTAGGTGTTGCAAAGTGGGAATGAAAGAACTCAACCATGGAGAGAAAGAGCAACAAGACTCTTTTCTTTCCACACTTCACGTGCAAAATGAAAACATGCATAAAAACAAATAAGGGATGAACAACTCGGAAAATTGGCTCCACACTCCACTCTGAATGCAACCATGTGGGAATGCGAGAACTTGACCATGGGAAGAAAGAGAAACAAGAGTATTTGAATTTCACATTTTGCATGCAGAATGTAGAAATGCATATAAAGGAAGAACAACTCAGAAACTTAGCTCCGCACTTTGCATAGGATGCAACAATTTGGGAATGTGGGGACTCATCCATGGGAAGAAAGAAAAAAAATTATGCACATTCTGCATTCTACAGAATGCAAAAATGCAAATAAATAGATAAGGAAGAACAACTTAGAAACTCAACTCGACACCCCACATAGGATACAACAACGTGTGAATGTGGGAACTCAACCATAAAAGAAAGAGCAACAAGACTCTTTGTATTATGTATTCCACATATGGAATGTGAAAACATGGAAATGTAGAAAACAAAAGAAAAATGATTTTTATTATTTTTTCATTATTATATCTAAATCACATAAACTAGATAAATATATTAATATTATAACCGAATTTATTACTATTAAAAACAAACAAAAACAAACGACAAAAATATTTTTTTATATAAATAACTAATTTAAAAAGAAAAGAAAATTAAAAACTAAAAAAAAGTGAAAGGTAGTGTTCTTGTTAAGAAAAATAGAAGTTGGGTTCTTTGCAATAACGTCCACTGATGACTAAATGGGTCTTTTGTGCCAATAATTTCATCTCTCAAAATGAGTTGTCAATGCAAGTGGATGTCATATTAATATGGAGGAATGAATATAAACATGAAGTGTAATCAATCAAATCAATGACAAAGACAAATCCCACCCATAGTCATCAAAAAATGAAATGAAAAAAATGTTCAATGAAATCAAATGAAATAAATTCACCAATAGTTATCATTAGTCTTTATTAATAAATTCACATTAAACTCATCGATTGTTATTTAAAAACTTGTAAAAAAACTTTATGATTATATTAAAGATATATAATTATTTTAAAGCAATAGCAATGTCGTGGGTCGTAAAACAACCAATATTTCAGGAAACAAATTCTTTATTTGATTCAAATTCTCTATCAGAGTAGGAAATTTGAGGAAACAACGCATTAATCAAAGTAGTAGGCACTGGATTCACTCCATCTCATTCACTTTTATCATGAATTTGAATGTCATGTTTATTTGAAAAGTAAAAGAATGACAACTCTAGCTTGTTTGTTGGTATTTATATGTCACATGTTGAATTATGACCTGACCTAGACAATACATTAGGAAATCTACAAAACCATTGTTGGTATTTATATGTCACATGTTGAATTATGACCTGACCTAGACAATACATTAGGAAACCTACAAAACCACATTTCATTTCCTCACTATATGGGATTAAGGTGATGAGAAGTGCCATTGGCCATAGTTTAAAGTAAAATTTTTCGTAATCAGGATGGTGTATGATATAATTTTCTTAGCTATGCAACTTTTTTTATTTAGATTTTGTAAAATTTAAATTTAAAACTTAAGAAGATATAAATATGAAAAAATAAATAAAAAAATTAATTATTGTTAAGATTTTTTATTTGTATTGTAATAATATTTATATGTAAATTTCAGATCTATAGTATTTTTTTATATATATTAATATTTCTATTTATATGTGAATTTGATATTTGTCTTTTTATTTGTAAATACATATATCCCATTCATATACAGAGAGATGTTAATCAGATTATCCTTCGAGAGGAAAGATTGTTATCATCCCCACTCGGGTTCAATTCCCGCAAGTAACATGATGAACTCATAATGCATATATTTTTGTAATGGATTCGATCCTTGTTGTTGACTGACCTTATGCCCTGGAGATTCTAGGGTTTACCTTGGGTACCATCCTCGAAATGAGGGGAACTACTCGATGGTTTTCCCTAGTCTTTGTAACATGGAAACAAATATAGATTAATATTTGTATTTGTATTTGTATCTATATTAACCGATATATATTATTATTATTATTATTTATTATACATATTATAAATTATTTTCAAAACAACATTGGGTAACATCATCATTACCAATGTTACAACATCTCCCTCATAATGAGCTATACAAATACCTCTTGGAACAAAGATGAAATATTCTTCTGAAAAAAAATTTAAAATTAAAAGAATAAATAAGAAAACAATTTTAATCTAAACCATGGCAAGACTACCACAACTTGCTATAAGATACAATGCTATGCTATTAAGTTTGATTTTTCCAACCAATACTAATGAGTTTATCGATCATCTATCATGCCCCCATGGTCTATTGAAAGTCATGGAAAGTCTACTAGAAGATGATTTGGCATTTAGCAAGTCATGGCAACCTTGAGCCTACAAGTTGCAATTACCTACAATGGGTTGTCACAAGCTTGCTACTAACTACCAAAACATATGACAAGATATGATAGGCTTACTATAGGTTGTGATGACCTACAAAAAGGTGTAGCGATCTATTAGATGACTACAATACCTTTTCCAATGAAGTTTGGAAGTCATTTGAGTTATTTCTTGCTTGATTAATAGGATAAGTGAAGAAAGGCCAATCCCAACTACATAGTAGGTTGCGATAGCTTATAGAATCCATGGAAATCCTACTACAAGTCACGAGAAAACCAAGAGAGGCTTCCTTTAGTCATAGCTCAAGTGACTGCTCTTCTTGAGATTACAATGTCTTGTACTCATTGTATAACAAACTAATGTGAAAAAATATGAGCTAATACATAAACAATTCTATCTCACAATATTTCAACTCCTTGTTATGAGGAAAATCACTCTATGGCATGGGGTAAACCACAACATACAGAATGATAACAGAAATCAACTCTAGTCTCAAGTATGCTATATAAACAAAGATGCTAATAAGACAAGATAAAGAGCCTACCTCGTCTGGATGTTCGAAGAAGACCACCGTTGAGCACTCGACTCAAAGCTATACACCTGTAACTTGTCCTCAACAACCAAGATATGAAAGCATATGGTGATAATATATACAATTAGCACATATAATAACACAATCCATCGATATTCATAACAAATATTCCCATGGAATAACAATTCATATATTTGTAAGACATTAATTGGACCTACCGATAATTGGAGAAATTACTCGCGAGACAACCTACTGATAATGAAAGTAGGTATCAAGGAACCGAGTACATTCTTACAAGTGTGAATAAAGTTGTTGAGGTTGAACAGTTGAAGAATCCATCGATCAAGAGACATTGATGTATTCCCAATTGTCGATGGAGAGAGAACTGCCACTGATGATTGCAAGCCTCTGGGTACTCATAGGACTCTAGGTCTCATCTCCAAAATAGATGAGCTGAAGTCGATGGAAAGAGACCCGTTGAAAGGAGAGAATTAAGGCATCTCTCATCAGTCAACATGAGGTACAAAGTAGTAGCTTGATGATTTGGAGGAACTCAGACGAAGAACATGTTCACGAACCAACGACTCTGTGCATATTTTTGCATGGACCAGATGCAAGCAGTGCATGAAAAAGACCCTCTGAATAACAACCAATAATGAAAACTATCGACAAAGGTGAGGAGACCACCAATAAGTCTAATGGAATCCAAGACACTGCACAAATTCCAATGTGTGAATATATTTCTTGCCATTGAACACAAAGGAAACCCCCTAGTCATTGACCAATGAGGATATGTCAACTATTGGGTTCAAGGTTACCTACCTATAATGAAAGTAGGACTAGGGTGCATGGTAGGACCACAACTTCATGTAACTCTGAGACATATTGAGGGTATGGTTGGCATACAAAGTCAAGAGTTTTGAGAAATGGCCGACACAGGCTGATAGACATCCTTTGAACAAGAGCATGAGACATATGGAGGACTTTGGCAGCATAGACTCAATGATGAAACTTTGTGATGTAGGAGGCACCAATCAAACTCTCCATAGGGTCTGGAAGAGTAACCGGTCAGAGGAGTAAACTCTAGGTAACGAGGTCAACTTGCTAAGGTCATGCTAAACCCAAAATTTGGATGACAAGCGGACTTAAAAGTTTGTGCTCTATTCAAAGACGACATGACTGCTGCCAAAATGAGATATTATTCCTTTCTTGCCCGTCTTTTTTTGTTTTTTCATAGACAAATGAATGCTATGATACAGAGGAGGAAACATGTGTCGCGAGTAAGCAACTAGTTCCAGCAGTGGAACATACCTATGCTCAATGCAAGGAAGTGCATTCATGATATGGACACTCGAGGGAATGTTTCCTTGTAGGGTACATGGTGTCAAGCTGCAAATGATATAAACAAGGCTTTGCTCGACTGATGATGAAAATTGCTGAGATAATAGGTTTATAATGCGAAATAAGGAACCGACAATAGGCTCAATACTGCAAGCAAGATATTGAGATGGAATTACAACTTAACTCCAAAGAATGTTCTTTTCATAAATTTAGTCCCCTAGGCCTGAAAAAGTATAAAACAATACCCAAGAGAACTCTTCTAGCCACTAGTGACTAGAGTGTTCCTTTTTTGAAATTAGTCTACTTGTTCTAAAAAAGGGTTAAACTTACACCAAATAGACGTCCTTTCAAATCCAATTTACGAGTGTGAAAGAGACAAGTTCACTCGTCAATATTTTCACTTTTTGAGAGAGTCGCAAAAGAGATTAAACTAGACTCGTGGGAGTTCCATAGGTATAGGTCAATGTGCTTATGAGTAGTAATATGAGGCTCAAATGCAAAGTCATATTGGAACTATAAAGGACTGCCAATATTTATGGAATAATCTCTGCATGGGCACCAGATGGCACCAAGATTCTAACTAGGGCACCCATGTTTGGTAAGCCTCTATCATTCACTAATGACACTTCTATTAGTAGTAAGGAGGTTTCGTGTCACTAAAAAATGGGTTCATACCTAAGGCATGTGAAACAGAGTCAAAGGATAATGTAAGTGTGCAAAATGTAGTGATGACCTATCCTATATGATTGGTAAAAGAAAATACCTGCCAAAGTCACGAACGAGAGAAATGACGCTAGAAACTGCAAGAATCCCTGGATAAAACCACCAAAACCAACTCCTTCCACTGCAATATTAGTCCACTAGGCCAAAATATAAGAAAAAGCTATGTAAACTGGGTAAATGTTTTCTATAAATAGTAAAAATAACCAATTTTACCATACCGTTTCACATTTTCACCCAAATAGTGCATTTTGGACCAAATTTGCCATGACCTTCAAGTGCTGATTGTAGGAGCTACGAGTGACGAAATCGACAACCGTCTGGACCAAGTAAGTATTCTTTCCCTCCTCTTCATTTATAGTGGATTATATTTTGAAAGTAGGTCTCATTTTTTGAGTTTTTTAATGTGAAAATTAGGAATTAGGGTATACACAGGTTGTAGATCACCGGGTTGTGTATATGAAGCCCTATACATGACTGTTATAAAAAAAGACAATGTATATGCAAACCTATAAGCGACTATGTAAACTGCATCTCTCGTACAAGTCCGTAAGTTGGTTTTTTAAACAAATTTGACACAAAAATTGGATTTTTTTCATGCAGGATGGTACTGGAATGGAGAGAAAGAGAGCACGAGGAAGTTGATGCTGTAGTGGAAAGAGATCCAGGGGCCCAGTTAGCATTAAAAATATGTGGGATATATAATTTTTTGGCTCTGAAAGGGATGAGGGATCAAGTGAGGATGCTCCAAATGTCGGTGAACTTTTGGGATCTAGATACAGAGGCCTTCCACCTCGATGGGAAACCATTGATAATTGAAGTCAATGATATCTACTTTCTGACAAGGTTGTCGCGTCGGGGTGAGGTGGAAAACCTAAAATATAGGGGAGTTGGGAGTGACATGAATATAGAGGACCACATCGCCATTCGCTGTGTTGCAGGAACATAAAATGTAGGGAGACAACTCCCTATTCGGGAAATCAACAACCTGATTTTAAAGATCGTCGTTCTTGTGTTGACATGGATCATGGGGTCAGCCTCATTGCATCAAGAATCAAGGCCAATGATGTTATACTATGTGGAGTTCTTACGACCCACAATATATGATTGGTGCACATCACTACTGGCTACTATGAAGAGCTAGTTGACAGACTACAAACAAGGTAGGAAGAGGAACTTTAGGTTCACATATATCTTGTGTAGTTTTTTCTTCGACCGGGTTCTAGGATTGAGCCCTAGAGTTGATATATCTCCCCATAGACCGCTCGATCCAGCTATGTCACGGTGGACCGAGGTGATGAGGTGGTTGGGAGGTGGTACGATACCGACCCCCTACAATGATGAGTTCTTTTTCTGGTGGCACCGACATTTGATAGCCTTGGAGGAATACCTTTATGCAGATATTGACTTCAGAGGAAACCAATACATGCCATTTCCACCAGGTTCCGCCTATAGATACATATGTATGAAACAATTTTTAAATATATTCCATTTTTTGGGTGTTTTTCAAAGAGAATAAAAAACATAAATGTTTTTGGATGGTGTTAAGTATTTAAAAAAAATTGATTTTTTGTGCAGATGTAGGTCCACGACATCCATATGGATTCCCATGACATCGACAGAGGAACTGGGGGGATGATCCAGCGGGAGGAGATGCAGAGAGAGTGATTCAAAATGTGTAGGCCAACCTGTCTTATTTGACGCACAAGATTCCCATGGTACATGTAGAGGATCTAGCAGAGGTGATGTAGCGGCAGGTGTGCCTCATACTTGGGTGTGACTCTTCCAGTGTCTCACAAACGCCATAGTATGATATCATGACACACATCTGACGCTACCGGAGTAGATGTCATGGTTATTGTATTGATCGACTGTATATGTATTTTGAGGGTGTGAGCCCCAATTTTGTACTATAACACCATATTTTTGGAGAAATGAAATATAAAAACATTGGTCTTCGGATTTACTTATATTAAAATGTGTACATTGGTGAATGTGTTTTATTTACTTTAGTTATGTGACAAATTCCAATCTAAAACATAATTAGCATATGCATCAGATACATAATTAGAACTTATAGGTATGTAATTATAAGTGATAAAATCAAAATGTTGTTCAAAAATTTGTACCCATAGGAATCGTCGGATTAGAGTAGGGTCACGCACATGGTAACTCCCTTCCAACTGACATACTACTAACTGGGAGTCCAGGCTAAATTCTAAAGAATGAATACCATGTGAAATGACATCACATAAAAGATCTATAATGACGCTATATTCAACCACATTATTCATTGATGGCGCTAGGAAAATGCCACATGAAGACACCAGTTGACCATCGGGTGAGTAAAAGACCCAAGCGACGGAAGCCAAGTTCTGTGTATGAAGAATGGCACCGTCTGAGAATCCTAAGTAAACTAAAGACTCCGTTGAAATCTTCCAACTAAGGGAAAATTTGATAAGCAAGCTGATGAAAAAAGGGAAAATATATATACACTAAGATACACTAGTATACAAAGAGTTACGCCCAAGCGTGGGGCTTAAGCATAATATGTTTTCAAGTAGAGCCCATTCTTGGGCTCAGTCAACATATTCCCTTCATAATATTCTAATTTGTAGGATCCTTTTTTTAAGACATGTCGCATGATATAAGGACCGTGCCACATGGGGTTGAACTTTCCTACCCCCGACGATTTTTTAGCTTGGTCATACAAGAGGACCAAGTCACCTTCAACATACTATCGAGAACAGACAGACTTATCATATTGGACCTTGACACATCGTTTATTCACTTTGATAGTCGTAGAGGCATCTCAACGCTGCTCATCTAGACTCTCTACGTGTACGAGGTGTTGTTCGAGATCGGAAGTGTCAGGTAGGAGATTAACTTCCAAACTAAGAGAAGGGGTTTCACATTCAATAGGTGGGATTGACTCCACACTGTGTACTAAGTGAAAAGGAGAAAAATAGGTGGAAGTATTAACAGAGGTTCAGTATGCCCAAAGCGTAGGTTAAAGCATGAGATGCCAGCCAAACTTTCTCTAGCTAACAATTTTCTGTAAAATGGTCTTGAGAGATTTGTTCATGGGGGTAGTAAGGGGAATAATGACCATGTTTAAACCATGTTCCCGGGGGTAGTAAGGGGAAGAATGACCATGTTTAAACCCCAGTTTCAATGCTAATTATTTCACCATTTCATTCTGAAAGTGACTTCCATGATTAGTGACAATATCACTCAGGATTCTGAACTAGGCTATAATTTGATTGAACATGAAAAACCTAGCAGTATTAGAATCATATTTAATTTTAGGCATGGCCTTGGCTCACTTAGTAAAGTATTATATTACCATGATAATATGTTGATGCTCCCCAGACGAAGTTGGGTTGAAATCCACAAAATCCACCCCCACTTGGTGAAGGGACCAACGATGATGACCAGGTTAAGAGGGGATGGATGCGAGCGCATATTTTGAGTGAACACCTGGCAAGGGTGACACTTCTTGTCCGCTTCAACGCCATATTTAAAAATAGAAGTCCAAAAATAATCGGCTTGCAATATCATCTGGGCTGTCGCAAGCCTGGATAGATGACCACCACAAGACCCAATGTGTCAATCATTAATAAATGACTCATCCTACTTGTGAGTCAAGAAACGACTCAATATATTATCTACGCCTTGGATATACAAAGTGTCGTCTACGATAAGATAGTTCTTAGCTTGATACTGTATACGCTGTCGATCGTCTCTTGAAAGGTGCTGAGAGAACTTCAAGGTTTGAATATATATCAAAATGTCTCCATACCATGGGTCCTAAGACGAGCAAGGCAAACGTGTTCATCCACAAATGAGTTGACATGAATAATGTCCTCATCTAACCAAGGGAAGTCCGATATTAACTTGGAAAAAACTAGCGATTTCTTGGATTTTGCTAAAGTAAAATCAAGATCAAACTCTTGCAATATGAAAATCCATTTATGATATTTCCCCCCTATGATATGCCTAGTAAGGACATATTGAAATGGTTTGACATCATCAACTACGATATTTTTTCAAAGCAATATATAGTGCCATAATCTTTGAACCGTGTGTACGAATACTAAAGATAGCTTCTCAACATGAGAGTACTTGAGTTCAGGGCCGACTAAGTTTTGACTAAGATAGTAAATGACATGCTCATGGACCTCATCATCATCCTGAACTAAAACCATACCAACTGTCCCTTCAGATGCGGCGATATAAAGCAAGTAATATCTATTGTAGTTTGGAGGCTTCAGTAGAGGCGTCGATACCAAGGATTTATTAAGATCATCGAAGTATTCCTGGGATCGCTCATCCCATATAAATGGAGTGTCCTTCTTCAAGAGACGCATGAAACCCTTAATAATATTGACATAATTTACTATAAACTGACGTAAGAAGTTAACTTTCCCTTGTAAAACTTGAAGTTGATGAATATTGCGCGGGGGAGGCAATCAAAGTATTGCGTCAACCTTTAAAGGATCCACCATTATCCTAGGCTCAAAGACTGAGAATCCTAAAAGACAAACTGACCTAAAACAAAAGATGCACTTATGAGGGTTTAAACATATGTGATAATACCGAAATCTCTCGAAAACTAGCCGAAAGTGGGTAGAGTGATCCACTCTCTTGTGAGAGTGTGCAGTGAGATCATTGAGGTAGGCTTCGACTATATGATTGAGATCGTGAAAAGCGAAGGTCATGGATCGTTGGAAGGTTGCTCCAAAATTTTTAAGGCCGAAAGGAATTTTGCGGTATGTGAAGGTACCCCGAGGATAGATAAATGTCTTCTTATGTTGATCCTCAGGTTTAATATGAATATGGTTGTATCCGAAAAATCCATCCATAAAAGAAAAAACCTAACTTCCCACACACTCATCAAGAATGTGATCAATGAAAGTTGTCAAGAAGTTGTCTTTAGGCCTTATTTAGGTGTCGAAAATCCATACACACACGGATGGTTCCTTGCTTCTTATTCACAGGGACGTGATTGGATACCCATTCAGTCAAGGGAATCAGGTAGATAAAACCTTCATTAAGCAGTTTCTCCACCTCTGCCTTAATAGCAAGGGCCTTCCTAGGATTAACAACTCTAAGTCGTTGTCGGATAGGTTTAGCATCCAGGTAGGTTTTAATCTCATGTTCAATAATTTGAGGGTCGATTCCTGGCATTTCTTCATATGACTAAGCGAATACATCACATAATTCTTTAAAGAGCTCAGTGTAGATATGAATTTCTTCAGGCGAACAATATGCATTGATATATACATTTTCAAATTTAATAGGAATACGAGAGATGTCGATCGTGATGGTAGGAGAAATAATCACCATGTTTCCTTCGGCATAAATGTCATGTGTATCAAGTGGAACTATGGCTTGGACTACTATCTCGCTCAAGGTAGATCTAAAATCAAATTCTTCGATTCTAGCAAGCTATGGGAGGAAGTAAGAGTGATGATGCATATCATCCCATGGACTATCTAAACCATTCATGGCCTCTAATATTGCTTCATCCGAAGGTAAAGTATCATCAAGGAAATCATGTGATCAAGGCGATGAGGTGGCCCATATGGGCTGGAGAATAGGGTCCTCCTTGTCCATCTACGAGGGAACAAGATCTAGGTTGACAGTAGAGTCGAGAACAACTTGATATGCTATCTTTTCCACCGAAAATAACATTTCCATTCCAATATGTGTATGACCTTCAAAAGACGAGGTCGGGGAAGGTAGGGTTCAAGGATCATTAAAATATCAAGTGCGAAAATGAATGGACCTCATTGACGAAGCAGACCGAATGGACATGACATAGATATGATGAAGTGGTGCCACAAAATCAAAGGTACCCATAAGGGAGGAATACATTCCGACATCAATATCCTCAGTTGTCAACTGAGAATTATTGATCACGGGGATCGAAGGTCCAACTGATGCATTGGGACTAGCATGCACAAAGGATGACTGAGTGATCTTCACGATCTTCCCATCATGAAGAAAATATAAAGTATGGAAAATAGACGACACAAATGAAATCATAGCATAAGTCTAGTTACTCCCTAGTAGTTAGTTATAGTCAAGGGGCACATCAACCACCTCGACATCCACCTCCACTATCTTCCCACCTAACTAGACTAGAAAGGTAGGAAGAATACCATGGGGATGAAAAGAACGACCATCAAATGCAATCAACATAGTTGGATAATGAGAGAGGGTTGGAAAGCCAATGGATTTCCAATAGATTAGGGACATCACGCACGTTGCAACGCCTTCAACAATACTAATACATTTGATGGTATACTTTGAGAAATTCACATGGATTTGAAGGGACACATGGTAAGGTAAGTGAGGCTTCACATCCGTGACATCAAACTTGATAACCTTAGAGCCATAGGGGTCTAGAGATCCTAACACATATAACAAGGGATTCCTCTATAAAGGACACATCTAGAGTACCTCCAAATCCAACATCGCGTAAGGGGTTTGACCCAGATCCTAAAAAATAGAGTAGTTTTGGGAAACTCTAGCATTAGGTTTGTGGGTAGAGCGTTTTATTACTCCTTTCTAAATATGAGGTGGTGGATCTGGATTTTTGATCTGTAAAGGTGTCTCCAGAGGAATGGGAGACTCTAAACCTATAATAGCCCGTGAAGAAATGTAATCACGAGACCGAGTGGCTACATTAATCTGAGACTTGATCATATTTATGCATAGGAATTCAACGTCCCGCACTGGTGGGTTTTGACTCCCACTTGCCACATTTCTGGTATTAGAGGAGCTAGAGGCCATATGATGATTATGCGGAAAAGGATTAGTCATCACAATGGGCGGTAGAGATAAAATCTTCGCAGCTTCCTCGAGTTTGGGGAAAAAGTGGGTAAGGTGATCATCAGTACAAAGCTTACAAGGGAATTTCACCTTCCACCTCTCTTTCTTTCCCTCAAAAACATTAACCTTCAATCTATCATTATTAGCATTGTCCTTGGGTTTATTATCATTATTCCTCCCACCCTTATGATTGTTACCACACACTTTCTTTTTATTCCCTCCTGGTTGCAGGTTACCATTCGGGTTGGTCAACGACTATACAGAATGCACATCCGTCGACTGAGTGGGAGTGGAGGACATAGACAAAGACTATCCTCCTACAGACTGGCTTAGAAACAACTCTTTCAACTGGCCTGTCACCAAGTCTATATATTTAACATTTGCGGAGCCTATAATTCCATCGGCATGAGGCCCAAGCTTTTTTCTAGGGCCGTAGTTCAACCTCAGTGCGTCAAGAAGAATCTCGTATAACATCACAGAACGAGCATATATGATATCTAACTGTTGGGATTTAAAAATAACTTCCTCTTTAGATTTTACCTTGGATGTAGAAACATCCTTCTAAATATAAGGCAAGAAAGACTTAAGAAACCATTCCAGCAGGAACTCTGGAGGAATGTAGGCTTTGATAAACCTCTTTCGTCTATGCCACTCTTGGATGTGATTCAATATATGGGTGGATTTTTCCTGGCGGAGGGATGACATAAGTTCTATGTCAACGTTGTAAGGAACCGACAATTGGAAGTGGTTGATGAAAACTAGAACCATTTGATTAAAATTCCCGTATGTCCCCCCTAGTATCTCTATATACCATTTCGATGCAATCCCCGTGAGGGTGCGTTGAAACAATATTAAACAAATAGAATCATAGTTAAGGGAATTGGAATAGCACCAAAGATAAAAATTAATGACATGATCACCAGGATCCTCACCAGTATTTCCCTCGAATTTAGGAATATCCGAAAGAATCTTGGTGGGGATGGGGGGCCATGTCGGGTCATGATGCACTGGTTCATTCATTAATCTTGACAAGTCTAGAAAATTGAGAGTGGCAAGAAAATGGAGACATGGTTGCGACATCTGGCCCCAAGATCCCAGGAAATATTGATGTTGGAGAATCACAACCCATCCAGGGTTCTGGTATGCATTGTGGCCTTGTCCGGGGTTGTAAAACCCCCCTCCAAACTGATTCATAAGGTGCTGGTTGGGCACCATTCCAATAGGAATATTATGATGAGGGTTGTAAATATTCCCCCCAGTCAGAGTAGCTCTAGGTTGGGGGTTTCCCAAAGTATGAAAATGACCTCCTCCAGGTGAAATCTGGAGGACAAAGGTGGATTTTTCATGTCAAATGTGTTGGTCGGAATTAGTGTGGAGGAGGTAAGTGTAAAGGAAGAAACATAAGCAACATCATGTCCACCTAGTTGATTACTCCATCCAAGAGAATTAAGACCAGGATTAGACTCGGGGTGAAAAGGAGGCAAGCTTCCAACCATAGGATTTGTTTGGGGAATATGAGTACCACCAAACGAATGTGGAATATGCGGAGGATCCATGCCCCCAAGTCCAATACTATGATTTACATTAGATGCCAGAATGGATGATGAAAATTGCGATGTGAAATTCAACATACCATAAGAGAAAGGGCTAGAGGCCGAAGGGATGGACTGAGTATTGTAGCCCGACGAACTAAAAAGAGATCCAAAAGGGTTCGTTAATATAGGTTGAGTATTAACTACAGGCCGGACAAGAGTGATGATGGGAACCTCCAGCACTACAACCGTAGTGGTTGAAGGCGTACAAGGAATTCCATTAACTATGGTAGGTATGGGAGTTAAAGGACTCCCAATATATTTCTAACTTGACTCAGTACTCATACTTGTATGACCACAAGTCTGGTAGGTGGAGGTGTGTGTACCACGTTTGATAAATTTATGCCTTTTAAAAGGAAAAGACTCAAGATGTGGTGGTAATTTCAACAAATGGAGAGACTTGTGAGGAAGATGGTATGGTGCCACGATGACTCAAGACTTGAGATATAAAACCAAATCCTAAGGCCAACTAACAATCAAAGAGCACACCAAAATAAACAAAAAGTCCAATATGCACACAAACAGGATAAAGTGACTGAAAGGGGCCTACCTCCCTAAAGTAGGTATGCCTCTCCCAAGAGGGGCCTGAGAATCCCTTCAAAATATCTGAGGTATCAGAATCAATTATAAGGGTCCTCATGGGCTTAACAATCTATCTAGTCAGATCCCCCCAGAGAGGTAATCCTCTATAAAGGTTGTGTGTTTTCCAACCCTTATCTGACTCAGGGTACCTGTAGAATAACCCATGCAAGTAGCATATGTGGCTACCTATGTCAAACAACTAAATCCACCATGCTATAACCAATGCGTAGGAGAACAATCGTAAGTCAAGTCCACTGTACAAGCAGGGTAACAAAGCACGGAATCTCAAAATCACTACCTCTCACAGAGGTAAAGGTACTAGCAAGACCCCCATATACGAATAGATCTCTATAAATATCTCAGACGCTAAGAAGGTATTGGAGGGATATCTCCTCAACCAACTTTGTGCGACCTCGTGCTTAACTCTGGTGTGAGCAGAGCCTCATGACGTCACCAATTATACAATGGATTTCACCACTCAGTCATACACATATGTTGAGTTTAATAGCCTTGAAGAAGTTTACTTACAAAATCCTATCCCAAGGCTCTAAATCTTAAGCTAGTTTGTGCACCATGAAAAATAAAATCGTTTCTAATCAATTTTAAATTTACCAGTGTTACTTTTAGTGGCTTTGTTTACTCAAAATATGTGGTCATGAAACTGATGATGTTATGATTCAACAAGTAAAAAAAATGAAAATGAATGTAATGCAAAGTCCTAACTTGACTTCTCAATAAATGATAAGCTTTTCAAAAATGCATTTTTCAATTCAACTCTGCAATTTCAAATAAGATGCAATCTTTCCATACATGTATCAAGATCAATGATAAGAACCCAAAAGATCAAATGCCATAAAGCAAAATGTATTTTTTTTTGTATTTTCAATATAAAGGAAATGAAAATGCAAGGATTGAACAACAAATTGATGTATAAACCCTACTGTAAGAAAAAGAGACAAACCAAGAAGGATATCAAGAAGAAAACACCCAACCCAAGATGCAAGGACAACCAATGAAAAAAGATGATGAGAAAGAAAAAACCGCCCAGAAATTCGACCAAAGGAATGTTCCATATCAATCTATATGCACTTAACAGTCATGAAAGAGATCCAAGAAGACTCAACAACCATCAAAACTTTCCCAACAAACACCAAAATCAACAATCAAGAAAATAAGGATGATGTACAGGACTATTCAGGAGAAAACTATGTATATATACTCCTTGCAGAAAGAAAACTGGTGTATGTATGCGTTTGTCAAGGTAAAACTCACATATATGTATTGAAACATTGTCAGGTTAAGGATAAGGCCAAGAAAATCAGACTAAAAATGAAAATAGGATGTCAAGCAATAAGAAGAAAAGAAACTCAAGATAATCGAGAGAAATCAAAGGAGAAAAACACTCCAAACCTTGAAAGAAGATTCTATCCCTAGTATGGTCGCCAGTTCTGTTTTGAGGAAAATAACTCTATGGCATGGGGTAAACCACAACAGATGGAATGACTACATAAATCAACTCTAGTCTCAAGTATGCTATATAAACAAAGATGCTAACAAGACAAGATAACGACCCTACCTCATCTGGATGTTCGAAGAAGAGCACCGTTGATCACTCGACTCAAAGTTATAGACCTGCAACTTGTCCTCAACAACAAAGATACACAAGAATATGGTGATAATATATACAATTAGCACATATAATAGAATAATCCATCAATATTCATAACAAATATTCCCATGGAATAACAATTTAAATATTTTCAAGACATTAATTGGACGATAAAAGAGTATTTCTATTAAAATATGATCAACATAAGTGTATGAATGACAAAATTCCGTGTCGGCACGTCTCAGAATCGGGAAACTAAGTCCCTTCCAGCTGGGCCTCCACCACTTCAATCCTCCACCAAAGGCAAGCTCATATAAGAGAGACAATGAGGTTCTCCATAAAATAGGGAAGAGCTTGGGGGCTAAACAATGTGTGCAGAATTAAAAGGACAAAGCGATGCAGACTCAATATGAAGTGAATAATTTATTCATAGTAACTTTTCTCTCAAAGTTGAATTCTTCTCCCTCTTCCACAACTTGGATATGTCCCATTTATAGTTTTCAAATGGAACTGAAGGGAAAACTTAAAATGTTTCCAGTATATGGAAGGTCAAGGATCATGGATCTTGTGACGTGACATGGAAACCCAACACCATTTTTAATTTTGGAGACAAAACTAGATGTACGCGACAAGTAATGGTGCAACATGCGTATACACATGCTGTATAGCTGTTAGGGTGTGCATATGTGGACAAATATGTTTTTTAGCTCTGGGAATTGCAAAAGGGGACTTCAAGTCTGCATAGGGAAATGGAAAATTCCTTTTGAGCAAGTTGCATGGAGTGACAAAAATCTTTCTATAACACTCCTTGATGTTAAGAATTAGATTTTAGTGTTATTGCACTTCAACTTGCTATCAAACACATTCCTTAAAGAGTATTTGACTTTTTCGAGTTGATTTGCCTCCATTATCAAATAAGTTTAACATATATCCAAAATGTGTAAGTGCATCACATACATATTGTAATTATATTATCTCCTTTATGTGGGGGTAGGAGGTGAAAGTGTGCATTTGCACACTTTCACTCCCCACCACCACCTTTACGACTTAGCTCAATCTATTCGAGCCAACTAGTTTCATAACAAATATTGCTAAGAGGTCACAAGTTCAAGTCCTGTTAAGTTTCTATGGGTTAAGAGTACATATGTATTTACCTTAGACGCCTTTCACAGAGTAGAGGAAGTTCTTGAAATTTTTCTCAAATACATTTTTCATAGAAAAAAAAGTTATAATCATCTTATATAATTTATATACTTCTTTAATATATAAAGTGTAGTGATTAGGTTTATGAGGATTCAAAATTCTACTAAAGTTGAAATATATAAATTATACTAACAAATATATTATATTGTATTTTATTTACATTGTAAGGTGTTTATATTGTGAACTAGGATTTCATGAGATTCGTCTACCCAACCAATTAAAATATGCCATCTCTCATCACTATTTTGCATCATTACATGATTTGTGTATTGTGTGTCATCCATCGACGATGACCTCGTTTCTCTCTCAAACAAACATAAAATATCCTAATGTCCTTGCTTCCCTAAAACAAAAAACATCCTTTTCCTCTTTAATGGGGATGAAAGTGGAATTGACATGTCATCATCACTTGGGTCAAGGATTGGAGCCAAAACAACAATAGTTACAACTTATTTTTGTTTCAATTAGAGATGAGCAATAAAAGAACCAACTATATCTTATCAATACTAGAGCAATAGAAACTGAAACATACACGAGAGGTGATACAAGTATATATAACTTCAATGGAGTTGATCAATATATATTATATACTAGATATGGAAAATATATACGATATATGTTCAAGTTGGAATGATATATGTCACCATAGGTCTTCCAATTTTGAACTATATCTATCTACAATTAGGTAATCCTTTACCTCTCTACTGGGACTGAAATTACTTCGAAAGAAATAATTGACATGCATGTTATGAGGAAAATCACTCTATGGCATGGGGTAAACCACAACAGACGGAAATGACTGCATAAATCAACTCTAATATCAGGTATTATGTATAAAAAAATATGCTATCAAGACAAGATAAAGAGCCTACCTCGTCTAGACGTTCGATGAAGCCCACTGTTGAGCACTTGACCCAAAGCAATACACCTGCAACTTGTCTTAAAAAATGAATATACACAAGCATATGGTGATAATATATAAAGTTAGCACATTCAATAGCATAATCTATCAATATTCATAACAAATACGCCCATGGAATAACAATTAAAATATTTTCAAGACATTAATTGGACGAGAAAAGAGTGTTTCTATTAGAATGTAATCAACAAAAGTTTATGAATGGCAAACTTCTGTGTCAGCACGTTCGAAACCGAGAAACTAAGTCCCTTCCAGCTGGGCCTCCACCACTTCAATCCTCCACCAAAGGCAAGCTCATATAATAGAGACAATGGGGTTCTCCATCAAATAAGGAAGAGCTTGGGGGATGAACAATGTGTTTAGACTTAAAAGGACAAAGGGATGAAACTCAATATGAAGTGAATAATTTCTCTAGAGTAAATTTCCTCTTAAAGTTGAATTCTTCTCCTCTCTTCCACATCTTGGATATGGCCCATTTATATCCTTCAAATGGAACTAAAGGGCTAAGTCAAAACATTTCCTCTATATGGAAGGTCAAGGATCATGGATCCCGTGATGTGACATGGAAACCCGACACCATTTTTTAAATTTTGAGCACAAAACCCGATGTATGTGGGCTATAATGGTGCAACCTGCATATACACATGTTGTATAGCTGTTAGGGCATGTATATGTGGAAAAATACAATTTTTAGTTTTGGGAACTATAAAAAGGGACTTCAAGTCTACATAGGGAAATGGAAAAGGCCTTATGAGAAAGTTTGCATGTGGTGAGGAAAATCTTGCTATAACAGATGCGCCCTAATATGTGAGGTCAGAGGAGTATCGACGATGGCCAAAATATATTATAATTCCTAGAAGTGGAGTAATGGAGACCCAACTGGACGAACTAGTTTCTCATGAGAATATTACAATTCATACTAACTTTACGCACATGGCTGCCAATTTGAATTACATTGCAGATCCATGTGAAAATATACCAAATAGTTGTTCATGGACATGAATGGGAAATACAAAAGTAGATATATGCCATAGGTTTTCATAGTCACAAACAAGGCCTAGTGAAAACCGGTCTCAAAATCAATTTGAAGATATCTGTATACAATGGAGTACAATCTGATCTCCCATGATCACCGAAGTCATATAGGTACTGGTCCAATGAAATATAACAATAGCTCAGGCAAGATGCAACTATGAATTGATGTCTTCAAGTCTTCTACACAATCCACCAAAGGTGCATGTCTACATTATGTGAATAAAGGAGTTGAGGTCGAACACAATGAGACTTCATTTGATAACCGGTCATTAAAGTATACCGTTAACAAACACGAGACAAAATATCGATAATGAAAGTAGGTATCAAGGCACCGAGTACATTATTACATGTCCGAATAACGATGTTGAGTTCGAACACTTGAAGAATCCATCGATCAAGAGACATTGATGTATTTCCAACTGTCGATGGCGGGAGAACCTACCACTGATGACTGCAAGCCTCTAGGTACTCATAAGACTATAGGTCTCGTTTCCAGAATAGATGGGTTGAATTTAATGGAAGGAGACCTGCTAAAAGGAGAGAATTAAGGCATATCTCATCATTCATCATGAGGTACAAAGAAGGATCTTGATGATTTAGAGGAACTCGGACGAAGAATATGTTCACAAACCAATGACCCTGTGCATCTTTAACATGCAGTAGATGCAAGTAGTGCACGAAAAAGACCCTCTGAATAGAATCTAATAAGGAAAACTACCGACAAAGGTGAGGAAACCACCAATAAGGATAATGGCATCCAAGACACTGCACAAATACCACTGTGTGAATAGATTGCTTTCTGTCGAACGCAAGGGAAACCCCCTAGTTAGGGACCATTGATGAAATGTCGACTGTTGGGTTCAAGGTTACCTACCCATAATGAAAATAGGACTAGAGTGCATGATAAGACTACAACTTGATGTAACTCTGAGATACACTGAGGGTATGGATGACATGCAAAGTCAATATTTCTGAGAAATGGATGACACAGGTGTTACACATCAACATTACTCGCTTTGATAAATGTCGCAAGTGTCACATGTTGCTCACAAGTGTTGCAAGTGTCAAGTAAAGCATACTTCCATGATGCCTATATCATACTTATGACGACACTAAGGAGACACTTAAAATGTATCAAACACTTGATTTGAAGGAAGAGGAATGGTTAACTGAAGTTAAGTGCCTCTTGCCACCTGAAATAATCACTGAATCTAGGTTTTTAGAAGAGAGTGCTCCCCTATATCTCTCTTAGGAGCGCTGGCGCTCCCCTAAAGCCTACTAGGGAGCGTTATAGCACTGAAAAACCTTGCAAGAGGAGTGCTATTGATTTTAGGAGTGCTGGCACCCCCCTAAAGCCTACTAGGGAGCACTATAGCGCTCTGATGGCCCTTTTGAGGGAGCGCTGCCTATTCTAGGCAGGAGTTGGTCTGTTGAGGAGAATAAGGAGAAGATTTTTCAATCTTGGAAGGCAGTTGAATTCAAATTCCTGGCTCAGCCATGATCTTAGGTAAGATCTCTGACTCAAGGAGGAAAATCCTCAACCTACCCTAAAGGTACCTCAAGTGGTTAAGCCTCTCTAAACCTATATAAATAGGCTCTATCACGGTGGAAAGGGGGAAGAATTAGAAGCATGAAACCTATGATCTCATAGGAAACACACAGTGAACTGGAGGAGAGTAATCAGTGAAGTTGTTGTCATCCGGATCGTGGATCTTTTGAGAAAGGTTTAGACAAAGAGGATTTGACAAAGCTGCCGCACTCACATCTACGGTTGTAAGTTACTTATGTCATTGTTCTCATCAATATGACATGCTTGGCCTGTTTCTTTCTAGTTTGTGTTTGATCTCACATGAACTTGTCTCTAATAGATAGGTCTATTTTCAAGCTAATGTAAGTAGAGTAGGAAGTGGTTGTACTATTGTTTGTTTACAGGGCTTATCGAGGAGTGAAAGATTAGAGCTCAACTCAGAGCGTGCAGGAACAAACGTCGATAAAAGGTACTTATTTTCTCCTTCCTCCTCATACATCAGTTTATATAGATCTAAAAGGAAGTCAGTGTCCATGATAAGCATCTTCTGTCTTAAGAGTTAAGAGTCTATCTCTTAAGAGGAAATCTACCTGTTCGCGCAGGGAGATTTTCCTTCAACAGAAACTGGCAACTCCACTGGGGAGAATCGAATCGAAACTTTTGGTTTTGATTTTTCCTCATAGACCTTGTATTACGCTTTGATTGTTTTCAAACCTTGTTCACCCCTTTTTTTCTTGATTTCATGTGCTGATTGACTCCTTACCCCATCACACTTAGCTTGATTGCCAAAATTTGACTGAAATTTTGGATTTTTTGACATTTTCATGAGATTTTTAAGCCTGGCGCCCTTGTGGATGTGTTAATAGAGTGACAATGCTCCCTGGATGTGTTAGACAGAGCACTATAATTCTTGGTGCCCTTTACACTAGAGCGCCAACCCTCTTTTGGCAAAAAACCTTTCCAGAATTGCTTTTTCAGGGTCTAGTCTCTGTGTTTCACTTGTTGAGCCTCTCCGTGAGTCAATGCTTCTTCCCACTGAACTTTGCATCCTTCCTTCTAAGGAACAAATACCTTTCTGTTTAGATTTTGTAGCCTTCTCCATTATTTTTTGAGTTTTTATGCTGTTGGGAGTTTAAAATCAATACACTGTTTTTTCTCTCCTTTTTGACTGAGCAAGAAACTTTGGTGAAGAACATCAGAAGTCTACGAATCTCTTCACTTGGTTTTTGTTGAGGTCATTGTTCTTCAACATCTCTCTTTTGTGTGAAATTATTGATTTTCTTTGTTTTCTTTTTTGCTTCTTGTTTTCGATCACAACAAGAGGGTGTATTGTTTGTATGAAACCTGCTTATGCTTGTCTGAGTTTCCTTGATTCAAAAGGTTAATTGGTAGGAGAAGTGTCATTTTGAATTAATCATTATTCACACACAAAGAGACATCTTCATGATTGATTTGCATATTAGAAGACATTTCCAAAAAGTTTTAGCACCACATTGGATTTGATTGATTTTTTTTTTGTTTGAGGACATTCCTTATTAGTGCTTGTTAGTGAAAATAACTCTCTCTCTCTCTCCCTTAAATAGACATTCATCGAAAAAGAAATGACTTCTTATCATATTTGATGCATTTTTGGGGATTGAGTCATCATTCCATCAGTTTCACTTTCATGCACCCCTTTTGAGTAAAGAACAACTATAAAATGAACGCTAATTAAAAACTATCTAGAACATTTTCTTTTCTAGGATCCTCCACCAACAATAGACTAATATTAGCACTTTGGATTAGGCTGTGAGCATAACTCTCCAAAGTTTCCAAAACAAACATTATCATCCTGAGCTAGGG
Source organism: Picea engelmannii (assembly GCA_009831015.1). Classification (NCBI taxonomy): domain Eukaryota; kingdom Viridiplantae; phylum Streptophyta; class Pinopsida; order Pinales; family Pinaceae; genus Picea; species Picea engelmannii. Next base: position 156,239 of record ML813802.1, on the reverse strand, counting down.
AGAGCCAAATCCAATTGTCGTATAAGTCTGCCTGGGATCCCCCTCTCACACAGGGGTTACGCACGAGGTCGCACTCGGGAAAGCTACAAAGATTATCCATCTGTGGTTTGATTGATTGTAGTAGTCAGATCATATTATGGGTATCGCTTAAAGGTATACCCACAATGTTGAGTGGAAGCCTTTCAAGTTGATTTCGGGCTAGATACCCTACCCGTACGTTTGGACTAGACTGTCGACTGTACCCGCCCAGGGGCTGACTGCGAATTGGTAACCTTAGTGGCTGTAATATTTAAGGTCTTACACAAGGTGACAGTGAAGGGAAGTCTCACTGTACCTGGAACAGACATTGGTCACACTCACTTGGGCTCCTTGGAGGGTAAATCCACAATTACTGTGTGGAAGCTTGCACCAAGGTGAAAGTCCGTTAAGCAGGTCACCATTGTAACTGTTCCACCATATCCCCGCCCCTTCTTGACTTGATCATGCGATGTTGGATTTCATCACCAACTAGTACGGGCATCGAGAGAAGGTCTTGTTTGCTTGGTTGTGATTCCTAGATTCTATTAGCGTATATGCTGCTTCTTTTCGATAGTTGGCCATAGATTTTTTTTGCCAACTCTTTTTCACCAACATCGACCCTCCACGCTGTTCACGTAGGCTACAGGGACTTCCTCCAGAAAATATGGAAGAGAATACCCCTTTACCCCCTCATTATATGGAGGAATATCCTCAACAGAATGAGGTTCACGACACTATAACCTCCCAAGAGGAAGTTCCCACCTCTTTAGATAATTTTTGAATTGTTTCAGAGTCTTCGGAGGCTTTCCGCATTCCGGAGGGATATGAGAGACATGTTCTCCAACTGAATTTGGCCGATGAATTTGTCATCGTCAATCCTTCTGACATTCCGACTGGGCCTCATTCAAACCCTTTAGTCGAAGACCCCTTTTGGACCGCAGACATTGTTCAAAGCCCACCGCGCATGGTGCAGGATCTTTATGGAACAAGAACAGGTACCGACGTGCCTGTTACCTACACCGTACCCTTAAATCATTTTACCGGTACTACCATTTTTTCATCTACACCATCCGTTGATCCAAACACATCGTCCGTTGGCCCAAGGTCCACTTTTTCTCTCCATACGGCCCACTCTACAAAGGTCCCTCACGTACCGACTATACCCACCGGTAATGTGGTGGTTAGCCAAGATGCAATTGGCACACCACTAACACCTAGACCTTCATCATCACTCCCTTTTGGGTACAGAGCACTGAATTCTTTCGTTGTCACTACTACCCAAGTTATGCCTGGAAATTCTATACCTATAAAATAACCCGGAGGGGCCAGTCTTGGTGGCTTTAACCCGTTAAGCAACACCGATCAGTCATTTACGTCTGGTTCCCAAATTCCGAGAACTCCACCTCAAGCTGGGGGGAATCCTCCCACCGGAGGAAAAATTCCATTTGGAGGGAACCCTCATGCTGGGGGGCAGCCTCAATCTGGAGCCTACCATCAACCGTATGGACAAAATGTGTCTACCACACCCAATCCGTGGAATATCCCTTTTCCAGGAAACCCACATTTCTCGGGGGGACACAATCCTCAAGCTCCACAACAACATCTTCCCCCTCAAGGGACTCATCTATATCCTCCTTATGGAAAAACGCCAAATCTGGCTTATAATCCTCAAAACCCATCCGGTTATCCTCCGCTCGTACATGTTTCTCGAACCCCCTAAAATCCTATGTACCCTAGTCAACACCAACCTTATACAAGAGGACCCACTGGTTACAATTATCCGCCTAACCCAGTGTATGGTCCTACTGGTGTTCCTATTCCACACCAGTATTACCCGTAGGTTAACCGAAAACTACCTTTCCTAGCAACTCTGGACCTCCCAGACTTGTCTCGGTTAACGAATGATCCCATTTTTCATTCTCCGGTTTGGCCAGCTATTCCAGCTAAACTTCCTTCTGATATTCCAAAATTCAATGGAAAGTCCAGAGAAGACCCAAACAACCATGTGATGACTTTCCATTTGTGGTGTTCATCGAACTCCCTCATGGATGATTCTATACGTTTGCATCTTTTCCAACAAACGCTTATGGGTTCTGCAGCAAAGTGGTATATTGAACTACCACGTGCTTCTTTTCATGATTTCAACTCCCTTGCCATGTCCTTCCTCACGCACTTCCAACTACCCATTCGATACGAGACAAGTACTAACTTATTGACCTCCCTTTGTCAGACAACCTCCGTACATATCTCTGATCATATCCATGAATGGAGACGACGACGAAGGTTAATTAAAGCGGTCATTCTTGACCAATTATTAGTGGAATGGTTCACTAAATCCCTATTACCCCAGATCGCTCGTGATGTTGCTATGGGTGGCGTAGTCACCGAGGAAGAAGCCATTGCTCGAGCTCAATACTTAGATTTGGTTTATTCACAATCTGGTACTCTGTACGAATTGATACCAAATGCTACCCATGCCACTACTGATCCATCCAAACCATTGTCTACCTCGCATGCGGATGGAGTCATTGGCTCCGTCAAAACCAAATCTACTTCCCAGTCAACTGGAACAACCCAGCGGCCCACTCTGACATCTTCTCCCAGTTCAACCACACCCTCTTCTACCTCCCTTCAAACTCAGGTCTCTGATGTGAATACGGTCCAATCGACCCCTTCACAACAGTCTGGAGGTAAGAGGAAAGCAAGAAATAAACTAAAGAAAAACAACAACAATGAACAACCAAAAAATCAACCTCAAACCCCTGCTGCTGGAAAACAACCACAACGGAAACTTAAATTCCCATGTCTCATTTGTGGCGATGATCACTACACCCGAGACTATCCACATCGTGATGAAGTGACCAAGATTTTTAAGGGAAATTCACAACCCGCGGTGCTTACCTAGCCTTTTCCACAGAAGCAATCTTTGGTAGCTCAAACCCCCACTCGAGGGGGCAGTTCCAGCCAATCCCATGATGAGGCCTCAACAAGTGCCCACATTTACATGTTTAATGGGATTAATCTGACCACTCGCACTACAACATATGACACACCGATTAAACCTGATAAGCTGAAGACCACTAACGATTCCTTACTGGACCCATCACCATCTTCCGTTAGTCCTCCGTCTACTAGCCCTCCGTTCGGGCCACTCCAGATCGAGACAAATTCGTTTGAATCCATCCTACGCCCTCCTAAGGGCACTATCCGGAAGTCTACCTTTAATCCTAGTTCGCGGGCTGCCCAAAACTACAACATCGTTGAAGATTTGGCTCAAGCACCGTGTGCTATGTTTGCTTTGGAAGTTCTACAACACTGTCCCAGTCAATGTAGAACGCTCTTGTCTACCATCGATGCTTTCGATCCCGAGTCATCTAATAACCTCATGTTTAATCTGGACGATCATCAACCTCGACTCTCCCACCAACTAGATTTTCAAATCGATGTTGTTGTTCACAATCAACAAATCCACCGAACTATATTGGATGAGGGAGCCTCTACTTGTGTCATGTCTTTAGCTTGTTGGAAAGGCTTGAAATCACCCGCCCTTAACAAATCCCCTATGATGTTACGCGCTTTCGATGGACGAGGTTTTCATCCTCACAGACTTTTGCAATCCTTAGCCGTTCAGCTGGGCGGAAAAACTGTTACTGTCGATGTTGAGGTGGTCGATGCCCCCCTCGATTACAACCTACTACTCATAAGAAGTTGGTTCTACGCTATGAATTCCGTCACCTCATCGGTGTTTCGATGTGTACAATTCCCCCATCAAGGGAAAATTGTCACCATCGACCAACTAGATTTCTGTACATCCGACGCTCGTGCCCCTGTTACCAACAACATTCCTTTTTTGGGAGACCACAAAGTTACGTATGAAAGCGTTGGTGTTGGCTTGTTGAAAGATTCTAGCCTTATGGGTACCTTCCCTACACCACTTCCACCCACCACACATCATATTGCCACCGTCAATATGATTTTGACTATGGCTTGTCAATCTTTGGAATCATCTGACCCTTGGATTGTACCTAGTCTTATGGAATTCGATGTGCTTGGTGACACCATTCCACTTATCCCAGCTGAGGCCGCATACGTGGCTATTCAATCTGTCTCTCCCTCCTCGGACAACCCCCATCTATTGGCACCTGATGCCTACTCGATGCCGCCATGGTTGGATTCCCTATCGTCTGCAATCGATTACATTTCCCACATTTTTCCTTCTGACGAATCTATAATGGAAATGCTTAGTATCGATGACGTACCTTGGGATGATAACCATCACCGATCCTCTTTTCTTCCACCTCTAGAAGAAATTCACAAAGACATACACTCTGTCTTCCCTCTTGATGTTACCAATTCTCCACAATCTCCCATCCTCACACAAGACACTCTTTCTGAGGGGAATATGGGTAATATCTCTACTACGATCGTTATTGATATTTCAATCAAAGAAGGCGTTGTGGAAAACATTAACCTTGGTGCTAATTGCACACCCAAAGAAGTGGTATCTTACACCGCTCTGTTTAAAGAATTCCGTGATGTCTTCGCTTGGAGCTACGAATAAATGCCAGGAATCGACCCCTCGATCATCGTGCATGAAATCAAGACTTACCCCGGTGCGAAACCTATTCGACAGAAACTCCGTCCGGTTCATCCCAAGAAAATTGCAGCCATAAAGGAAGAAGTTGAGAAACTTTTAAAATCTAGCTTTATCTATCCTGTCCCTTTGACAAAATGGGTCTCTAACCTTGTTCCGGTTGCCAAAAAATAGGGGACCATTCGTGTCTGTGTTGACTATCGAGATCTCAATAAGGCTTGTCCAAAGGACAACCACCCTACGCCCTTCATCGACTAGATCATTGATAATTGCGCTGGGAGCGTAATCTTCTCTTTCATGGATGGTTTTTCTGGGTATAACCAGATTGAGATTTTACCTGCTGATCAACATAAGACAACCTTTATTTTCCCATGGGGAACTTTCGCCTATCGAAAGCTACCTTTTGGTCTCAAAAATGCTGGTGCTACTTTCCAGTGGGCCATGTCGTACACTTTCCACGATATCAAGCATATTGCAGAACCTTACCTCAACGACTTACCTGCCCACTCATCCAATCGATCAGATCACGTTGATCACTTACGGGCTATTTTTCTTCGATGTCGGTTTTACCGTATCCGCTTGAACCCACATAAGTGTATTTTTGTTGTCGAATCCGGTCGACTCCTCGGTTTCGTTGTCTCTAAAGATGAGATTCGGGTGGATCCCTTAAAGATTAAGGCTATTCTGGCCTTACCCCCACCTACTAGTTTGACCCAACTCTAGAGTTTGCAAGGAAAAGCGAACTTCCTTCACCGTTTCATTTGTAACTACGCTGAGATAACTAAAGGATTCATGCGATTGTTGCAGAAAAACACCCCTTTCATTTGGGATGACATCGCTCAACGATCATTTGACGCTCTCAAGCATGCCTTGACTCACACACCTTTGTTGTACCCTCCAGAGTATACAAAGGACTACATCCTTTACTTAGACGCCTCCACTTCTACTATTGCAATGGTATTAGTTCAGGAGGACCCCAATGGTGAGGAACATGTGATGTATTACCTGAGAAAGAGTCTATCTGGACCCAAACTCCGATATTCACATGTAGAAAAAATGGCTCTGGCAGCCGTCATCACTGTCCATATATTTCACCATTACATCCTACTACACAACACCACTGTGATTGCGGACTCAAACCCCATGTACCATGTCTTGACACGTCAAGTGATCAGGGGAAAATACTCTAAATGGATCGTCATCCTTCAGGAATTCGATCTTGAATTTGCGAAGTCCAAAGCCAAAAAGTCCTTGGTGTTTGTGGAGCTTATCTGCGATCTCCCCCATGCTGATGAAGATATCAAACCTAGAGATTCTCTCCCGGACGAAACTCTTTTCCTCATCAGCACCTCTAATCCTTGGTATAGAGACATCCTCCTTTATCTCCAAACCCAACGCTTTCAGCCTAACACTTCCCGTGAAGAGCATCGACGTATTCGCCACCATTCTCACCATTATCTTATTGTCGGCGACACCTTGTATCACCGTGGTATTGATACTATCCTTCGACGATGTTTGATTCATGCAGAGGCCGAACGCATTCTGAATGACTGTCACCTTGGAGCCTGTGGCGGTCACCTTTTTGGGATGGCCACAGCCCAAAAAATTCTATGTGCTGGCTTTTTTTGGCCCTCGATTTTCAAAGATTGTATTGAGGCAGTCAAAAAATGCCCACCCTGCCAAGTTTTTAACAACAAGGCACACACCCACCCTACTATGCTGCACCCCGTTATCGCCATCGGCCCCTTCACCAAGTGGGGTATCAATTTTATGCATTGTAAGCCTACCTCAGCCAGGGGGCACGGTTATATAATCGTCGTCATCGACTACTTTACCAAATGGGCTAAGGCTATGCCTACCTTTCTGAACGATGGTCGTACCACAACTCTTTTTGTTTTTAACCACATCATAACTCGTTTTGGTGTACCACACGCTATTGTCACCGATCACGGTTAACACTTTAAGAACCAAATGATGAGTGAATTGCATGCCAAGTTGGGTTTTCGCCATGAAAACTCATCCCCATACTATACTTAGGCCAATGGACAAGTTGAAGCCATCAACAAGGTCCTCAAAACCATGATTCAATGCATGGTAGGGGAAAATAAGACATCCTGGCATCTACAACTTTTCTCCACTCTCTGGGCTTACCATACTTCTGTGAAAACCGCAACTGGGTTCACTCCTTTCCAGTTAGTGTATGACATCGAAGCTGTTTTACCAATTGAGTGTGAGATTCCATCTCTTAAACTTAAAGTAGAACTCCTACCCCATACTTCTGCAGAAGAAGAACGTTTCTTATATCTGACCAAACTGGACAAAACACGTTGTGATGCTGCTCTCGTTAATGAGGCACATCAGAAACGAATAAAAAATCAATACGCCAAATCCGTCCATCCTCGGACTTTTGCAGAAGGAGACTTAGTCCTCATCTATGACCAGGCTCATGACAAACTAGGGACAAGTAAGTTAGAACCTCTGTGGCATGGCCCTTACATTGTGAAATGTGTTCTACACAGAGGCACCTATGAGTTAGTCGATTATGATGGAATTTCCCTAGGAGAGCTCAGGAACGGGCTTTACCTTAAAAATTACTATGCCTAGATCACCTAGCATGTGTACGTTGTACATTATTGTATTTTAGTTTGGTGTGTCTGTTTCTTTCGCGTGCTCGAGTCTATACCTTTTCCACTCATAACTGTGCCTTGTGTTTTCATGTGCAGACGATGTCTTCCTTTCCTATCTTTGTCGGGTTTGCGGATGGTGCTAGTCGACACACCCAGAACATTGCTTCGACAACATGGGTCATTTACCAATCTGACAAGTTGGTGAGTTCAGGAGGTATTTTCTTAGGACCAATGACTAATAACATGGCATAATATCATGCTTTCATCGGACTTTTGATCCAAGCCTCCTCCCTAGGTATCTCTCATATCATTGTTAACCTAGATTCCCAACTCGTGGTCTATCAACTCAATCGTATCTACGCTATTCGTAATCCTATCCTGCTACGTCTCCACCTACAAGTTCATCGTCTTGAACGAATATTTGATTACATCGAATACAAACATATTCCAAGAGAACTCAACAATGTTTCAGATTCGTTAGCCAATTACATCATGGATCAATATCTCACCCATAGACAAGGTTTCATGAAGGAAAACAAATTGTACATCAGATGTAAATTAAAACACATCACATTAAAGACATCATCATTTGCAAATCTTTTGGCACTGTAAAAACTCGAAACTGTATATATATACATAGCGTGACTGAAAGTTTTGATTACATCAAAAAATTATTTAGAAGAGAAAAATTTTGGGTCTTTACACCCATACAACATCGTCCGACAAGTCATACAAAATATACAATCACCAGAGAGACTCTAATCTCTCTGCACTGCATTATGCTGAGAATAACATATCACTGCTCGCACTACTCGTCTTAGTAGAGAATTAACATTCTCAGGCACCCCCACAGTGTTTCTCTGTATATGTAAAGGCACTTCTCTCCTCCGTAGAGGAGGAATGCCCATCGTGAGGTCTTGAAGGTTTCTTTCAACCTCCTGGAGACCTATCACTGGTGCCCCCGGATCTACTGCAACTGGAGCACCCCCGCGATGTCCTAGTACTGGTATCTCAGCTGGGCGCACTGCTCCCTTGTTTTCATGTTGAAAACAACACATCCATTAAAAACTCTTTTATGTACCCAAAAAAATATACATACGTTAAAAAATTAAAACAAAAAACACTAAACAAGGTGTTGCTTAGTCTCTCACCTGACGCATCCCAATCTTCCCCCGCTGGTAGAATTAAATCCATGCTCCTGTGAAAGTCCATCTCGGCATATGGAAAGTCTTCTATCCAAATATATTGGCGTCTCAGCCAAGCGAATAAGTCATCGGTGAAACGGAACTTTGACTCTACCACTAGTCTCAGAGATAGACTAGTCCACCGTTCCATCCGTGGTTCTCCCACTGGTCATACCGCCAATGCAATCTAAGGTTGCATCTGGGGGATGCGCTCTAAGAAGAATGAGACCAATAAAGAACCATATCTAAACTATTTCTGCCCCATCCTACATCTCGAAACCTATTCCTTCATGTTCCGAAGAAACCCTGCGCTCCAGTTAAACAGTGTTGGCTCCAAACACTGTACGCCATAAGTTACATGTGATATCGACGCCAGATGTGCGCTACTGCTTCCTGTCACACTCGTGATGGCAAACAAAATAGACCGAAGGGGTAACTCTCTGACATCCTTGATGGGGATTCTACCCCCCACCAGTCTTGCCCCTGGGACACAATGACGTGCCAGGTACACACCCACTTGCTCAGGAAGTTCCCTCTGTCCAGAAAAATCTATAGGAACCCCTCTTTTCGAGAGGCCAGTCAAGAAATATACATCTTCCAACTCGATGGTTAGAAGTTGTGTTCCGATCCGAAACCCTTGCTCTGCGACATCCCACAAGTTGATTATGTGCTCAAGCAAAAGGATCTCTTTCTTCATCTTTTGCAGTTTGAATAATTTCAGAAGGCCACAATCTCTCAACGCGGCCCGTGTATGAGGACTCCACAAAGCAGCCAAATCATCGAGCTCATGCTCCCGTTCCTTCCACTCAATCATGGTCATTGCTGAAATCACCTACAAACAAAAAAAAACAAAGAATTTCATTATTCAATTTTTTCAGCAATTTCTTAAGTAATTTAAAAACTTGAAATCTAGTGCCCATACTGTTCAAAAAGGACCACACCCGCTTTTTTATTACTCAATAATCACTACGCAACAATAAAACGTTTTAAATTAAGATGATTTTCATAATGGTTGCATGGGCATATTTTTGAGTTTCTTATGGATTCCTTAACAAAAATGACCTATCTACTTAAGTATCAAGGCATTGGCATCTATGCTATCACCCTCTAGAAGCATTTTTGTAAACAAATGTCTTTTCCCATCGTTTTGAATGGAGGCTGATTTGATCTTTTTTTCAGACAACCTAGGGCTTCATTTTTTATTATTTAAATATTGTTGTGAAAACAAACTTGGAACCATGTAATTGAAAGAAGGGGAGATGAAGATCTACCTGGTCCAAACGATGAGAGAAACGGTCAACCGTAGCTCCGGTATCAAGCAAAACAAAATCCACCTCCAAAATGAGAATCTCCATTGCTACAAATCCTTATGCAAATGAAATGGTAAATGAAGATTTTTCTTGTATTACCATTTATAAATTTCCATTTTTTATAAGGTATAGTTATTTGTGGGTTTCTTTGACAATATAATGGCCTCACTAAACCTCTAGATTGCAGTTTTGACACTACAGGTTTCAAAGCAGTTCTGATCATTTGTTTACCTTGTCACATCCACGAGCATAGTCTTAGTTCGTTCTCAAGCTTGAGAATATAAGAATGCACCGGGTAGACTTTTATCTCTTTTTCAGACCTGTATGGACACATGAAAAAGGAACTCCTTGGAGTCACCTTTAAACTCTTTTCAGACTCTCTAAATATGAAAAGATCGTCGAGTGATCTTGCTTCCTTTCACACTCGTTAAAAGGTTCGAAAGGGCATCTTTCGAGTGGTAGTTTATCTCTTTTTTGGAATCGTGAGACTAACTGTACGAAAAAGGAACTGAGAGAGTTCTCTTTTAAGTGTTTTTCCAGACTCTATAATCATGAAAAACCTTCGAGTTTTCTGTCTTTGGACTCACTAAAACAAACATCGACAGGCCCATACGGGACCGAACCCTTACTTCTTCCAGTTCGTTAAACAAAGGAAGAGGAAATTACCGAAGGTGAGTTATATTGAGCATGTGTTACCCTCCCCGAGCTCGTTAAATTAAAAAGAGGTACTCGTCTATCTGGATGGGGGAAAATTTGAAAGAAGCAAGCCAAGCAGTCTCTTGAGAACATTACCAAGTAATTCTTAGAGTCGCCCTTGAACACGACACTTTGTCTTTTGCACGCATTATAATCCGCTGAACCTCTGCACTAAACCAATCCTTTGAGTTTCTTTCACTCCTTTGGGTCACCTGATGTAAGTCATAGAATCCACTGCATCATCAAGTTTTGGTCCATGTCATGTTTCTGCTGTTGTGCCTCAGTGTTCAAGGGAAGTATCTGCCTTGAAAGTCGGCCATCACAAATATCTTGTCTCAATACCCATGTCATTTCATGTTCATTTGATCTACCAATTACATCTCTATGTCCATTTCGTGTCGTTGATGGGGGATACATCAAGGCCCTCCTTCGACGAGCCTATTCCTGCCAACTTCAACACATTATCCAGGAATTAGACTTAGAAACCAGTTAGTACTTTGGGACCTGCATGCCTCAATGGCAGGCCTCCTCACGTCTGACAACAGGTTTACATCATTGACCTCTGATCGGATGATTCCACGGATGTTCGACTCCATCTCATCCATTCACATTCGTTGGAATGTACTAGAGTACCTTGGGAATCATTGACATTAATGGTGATCTCCCTCGCGCTTGTTAATGGTTTACATCATTGATCGGTAATCAAGTGGTTTCTTCCATGTTCGACATCAGGACATCTATTCACATGGTTAGATTCATACTACATCGGGATCGGTAAGAAGACCCTGGGTTGAGTGATCACTTTGATATGTACTTTGCCCAGGTTGTGAAGGAGTTTCTCTTGAACAATGACACATATATTGTTACATAGATCCACTTTG
>ML813802.1:120735-144479 GCA_009831015.1 Picea engelmannii | reverse complement strand
ATGGTTAGATTCATACTACATCGGGATCGGTAAGAAGACCCTGGGTTGAGTGATCACTTTGATATGTACTTTGCCCAGGTTGTGAAGGAGTTTCTCTTGAACAATGACACATATATTGTTACATAGATCCACTTTGTATTGGTTGTGGCTATGTCTTGTCATCTTGTAGATCCACTGTGTATTCTTCATGGCTACGATCAGTTCAGGTCATCAGAGTATAGATCCACACTGTATCCTCAGTGGCTATACCTTTTTATCAATACAATTATGTATCCGCAGTGTATTTTATGGCAGCCATATCTCGCAAGTCTTGATCACCCAAGCATAGGTATGCCTGCCTTGGGTTTGAAACATGTCATAATATTTGTTGGATGTTTGTGTGTAACTTCTGTTAGGGTCTCCGCATCTATACCCTTGCTTGAAAGTCTACAAAGCATTTCAATTATCAGTTCTCATCATTTAACTTCATACTTTGGGGGGCAATCTATTACACATCAACATTACTCGCTTTGATAAATGTCGCAAGTGTCGCAAGTGTCAAGCAAAGCATACTACCATGATGCCTATATCATACTTATGACGACACTAAGGAGACACTTAAAATGTCTCAAACACTTGATTTGAAGGAAGAGGAATGGTTAACTGAAGTTAAGTGCCTCTTGCCACCTGAAAGAATCACTGAATCTAGGTTTTTAGAAGAGAGTGCTCCCCTAAAGCCTACTAGGGAGCGTTACAACACTGAAAAACCTTGCAAGAGGAGCGCTATTGATTTTAGGAGTGCTGGCGCCCCCCTAAAGCCTACTAGGGAGCGCTATAGCGCTCTGATGGCCCTTTTGAGGGAGCGCTGCCTATTCTGGGCAAGAGTTGGTCTGTTGAGGAGAATAAGGAGAAGATATTTCAATCTTGGAAGGCAGTTGAATTCGAATTCCTGGCTCAGCCATGATCTTAGGGAAGATCCCTGACTCAAGGAGGAAAATCCTCAACCTACCCTAAATATACCTCAAGAGGTTAAGCCTCTCTAAACCTATATAAACAGGCTCTATCATGGTGGAAAGGGGGAAGAATTAGAAGCATGAAACCTATGATCTCATAGGAAACACACAGTGAAATGGAGGAGAGTAATCAGTGAACTTGCTGTCATCTGGATCGTGGATCTTTTGAGAAAGGGTTAGACAAAGAAGATTTGACGAAGCTACTACACTCGCATCTACGGTTGTAAGTTACTTATGTCATTGTTCTCATCAATATGAAACGCTTGGCCTGTTTCTTTCTAGTTTGTGTTTGATCTCACATGAACTTGTCTCTAATAGATAGGTCTATTTTCAAGCTAATGTCAATAGAGTAGGAAGTGGTTGTACTATTGTTTGTCTACAGAGCTTATCGAGGAGCGAAAGATTAGAGCTCAACTCGGAGCGTGCAGGAACAAACGTCAATAAAAGGTACTTCTTTTCTCCTTCCTCCTCATACATCAATTTATATAGATCTAAAAGGAAGTCAGTGTCCATGATAAGCGTCTTCTGTCTTAAGAGTTAAGAGTCTAGCTCTCAAGAGGAAATCTACCTATCCGCAGGGAGATTTTCCTTCAACAACAGGCTAATAAACATCCTTTGAACAAGAGCATGAGACATATGGATGACTCTAGCAACATATAATTATTGATGAAACTTTGTGATGCAAGAGGCATAAATCAAACTCTCCATAGGGTCTAGAAGAGTAACCAGTCGGGGGAGTAAACTCTTAGTAATGAGATCAACTTCCTAAGGTCATGCTAATCTCAAAATTTTGATGACAAGTGGACTAAAAAATTTGTGCTCTGTTCAAAGGCAACACGACTACTGCCAACATAAGATAATATTCTTTTCCCGCCCATCTTTTTTTTTGTTTTTTAATAGTCAAATGAATGCTATGATACAAAGGAGGAAACACACATTTCTAGTAAGCAACTAGTTCCAACACTGGAACATACCTATGATCAATGCAAGGAGGTGCATGCATGATATGGATAGTCGGGGGAATGTTTCCTCTTGGGGCATAGGGTGTCAAGCTGCAAAGGATATAAACAAGGATCTGCTTGGCTGATGATGCAAACTGCTGAGGTGATAGGCTTATAATGCGAAAGTGAGAACCAACAATAGGCTCAATACTACAAGCAAGAGAATGATATGGAATTACAACTTAGCACCAACGAATGTCCTTTTTTGTAAATTTAGTCTACTTGGTTTGAAAAAGGGTTAAACTTACACCAAATAAACATCCTTTCAAATCCAATTTACGAGTGTGAAAAAGACAAGTGCACTCGACAATATTTTTTCTTTTTGAGAGAGTCGGAAAATAGCTTAATCTAGACTCGTTGGGAGTCCTGCTAAAAAAAAACGACAAAGGTAACCTACAAACCACTTTAGAGCTGGGTACTAGCCTGCTAAGATCAGAGCGGGATCTCTCCTATCACTTGGTCTTTAACATATGAGTTTTCTTTAACAAGTCACTGACTAGGTTTTGTTTCTTTGAAGGGTTTTTTTGTAATTTCGTTGGAAAAGAAGGGGAGGGACACCTAGGGATATGGAGTCAAACTTATGAAAATGAGTGGAATCACTGACTGGTTGATAGAACTCTCCAGAGGATAAAGTCTAAATGAGGCAATGAATCTAAGTTATAAATTGTAATTTCCAGAGTGTAAGAAGAAAGGAAAAACATATAACTACATCAGAGCATTAAATAAAATGAATCCTGACTTAGTTAGGAAGAACTTAACATATTTTAAATTGCTTAAGCTGAGAGCATCACAAGATGAATTCGGGGCCTTTAACTATCCAATTTAAATAGAAGACAGTGAAAATAAAATTAATAACACATGAAATACATACAAAGAAAGAAGACAAGTCTCAGACCACCACCATTAGAATATTTTCGTGGAGATTTGAAGACATCTGCATGTGCATTCTATTCAGTTTCATAAAATTACATTCAAGTTCCAAATAGATAAAATTGTTCCCTTTCACTTCTGCCAAATCCTAATTCATTTGAAACTCCTAATATTCGTACCAGCTAAGATCCTTCGGTTTGAAACCAATTACAATGATTACAAAGAAATGTTTCAGTTTTGAAACCGATCACAATAGTCAACAAGAAAATGTTTCTTGATCCAGACTCTGGATCTTCTGGCGTTTCGGTCCCTTTATTCACCACTTGTTCTGCTTTGGTATTCCACATGATCTTCCATCTTTAGTGACATCTAGACATCATTTACTGGGCCCTGGAAAACTGCATTTTTTATTACCCAACCCGATTATTTCCTTCCATTGCAAGTCGAAAGGGATATCATAATCTGTCATTTCCTTTATCAGAATCTCCAAGTCAATGCAAGAAGCATTTGACATGACTGGCAGTCCAACCTTGACTGTTTTGAATTGATTCAGAATTTCCAAGTCTGTAATCAGATGCTCAACTAGAGTGAATCCTTTCAGATTTTCCTCTAGTGTTTCAAACTTAGAATGATCCATTCTACATTGAGTCAAACGGGCATTGTATTATTCCCGATCATACAACTTTCCCTTGCCATCCCAAATTGGTGGAAGTACTTTGGTGAACAATTCTTCAAATAATTTTTTCAACTCCTGCACACTCCGTTCCATCTATGTTGCCTTACTTTGGATTGATTTCAATAGGTTATGTTTAGCAATAAGCCTCCTGGCCCAGATAATCAATGTAGTTCTATATTTAACCCCAATAGTATGAAGGTCTGCAGTAGGAACAACGTTGAGTAGATTTATGGCATTCTGGGCCCATTCTGGTGGTTTCTTTGGTAAAGTTTCATTCACAACAGTGCACCTATTTCTGGCTGTGATGGATATGCTGTCTTTTTCATTAATGAAATTCAAATATGATTTGAACTTGGCAGCTTAAACATCTATAGATTCCGAGATGATATGTTTTCCCCCCTACAAAATACCTTTTCTTCTTAACCTCATCTTCAATTTATTTATTCTTTCATGCAAGACTTCATTCTCCTTTTGAAATTGAGTTATCTTTTCATCCTTTGCCTACAATTCATACTTCAATTTCTCTATGCTTCCTTTTATCCCTTTGATTTATCCTTCTTTCAAGCTAACTTGTGACATAGCCTGGACAAGTCCTTCAATGTTTGACCCGAATTATGCAGTAGTAGATGAAACCACAACCTTGTTTAGAAATTCTGTATGCTCTTGTGACCATTTCACCTTTTCTTGTTCCAGCTGCAACACCCTAGCCTTGTAGCCGAGTGTTTCTTGACAAAGTGTTTCCTTTTCCTGTTCTAGAGCAACCAATTCTATTGTTTGTGGATGCTTTGTAGTAGGCATTTTCAATTTCTTCTTCAAACTTTGAATCAATTTGTCTTTCTCATTCAATGAAGATTTCAATCCTTGGGGGCCTTCAGATTCCAACCTCTTGACCCGAGTCTGCCAAGCTTTGCTAGATGCCTTTTCCTGCCTCAAGTTTCCTTCCAATTTCATTGCATAAGATGATAGTTTCAAATTATTTAAACTTAAGCTCAGGTAATCAAAATATAGCATGTAACTAGTGTGTTGGTGGAATTTGACCTTGTCTGGAGCACTTATGTTATCATATTTTATCTTTATTTCAGAGACTTTGTCTTCATATGAAACTGCAATATTAAAAGTCCTCTTTTCAACATCCCTTACCGTGAACAGAGAATATTTATGCTGAGAGATATTTTCCACTTCAGGTACCAAATCCCTCATCTCACCCAGATCTATATTACCCTTCTCAACATACTGTTTTGCAAATATTCTCTAGACTGATAAGCTGACTTACATGTTTTAAAAATGTATTTCTTACTGCTAAAAATTCTTGATCTTTCTTCACTTTGGAGTTTACTTTCCTTTTCAAAATTGACAGTGCTAGTACCACTCTCCACCATATCTGGATTAGCTTGGTCTCTGGAATCTTCCTCTTCTAAATCCACTATCTGTGAAGACTATGTAACTTTCATATTCTTTGGGGCAGTTTTCTAGTCACTGATGTCCATGGCCTCTAAACTGCTTCTCTTGCTGTAAACACTTGTCTTAGGAACTTTGATTATCAACTTCTAAGGATCTTGTTATGTTTGACTTTGTTGCAAGGTTGCCTCCACTTTCTATGTTTGAATTGGTTGCAATTTTTCTTCTACATCAACACAAACTTCTAGATTTTCCAGCTTATCAAAACCCTCAACCTGTTCATGCTCATAAGGGGCTTGTTTGTCCATATATCTCATATTGGATATGATTTGATGTGGATCATACCTTCTTCCCTGTAACTGTGAAAAACAAAAATATTTGAGCCTTGCTTGAACTTGAGATAAACATGATCTGGATTCGACAATGAAGGGGCCAATGATAAAAGGGAACTTAAGGTTGGAGGATTTGTGCAACTTCAAGAAATGCTCTGTCTCATATATAATTCTATGCCTGATGAATTCAAGGGAAAATATTCTAGGAGTCAGAAAAATAGGAAATAGGTAAGGGGATTCATGACAACCATAAACCCAGATTACTATTGAGTGCATGAATAATACCCAATCCCCCACTTTGTTCTCTGGATTTGGCTGTAGATAGCTTCTCATGTCATCCAAAACTATACATAGGCTGGTATTGAAAATCAAACTATAAACTCTGGACATGACTTTGTTGATGAAGATAAGTAATGTAATTCTTTTACACTCAGTTGACACAAATGCTTCTTAAGGAAATTCCCTCTTGTTGGTTTCCAGGAAAATTGTCAATAGATAGGTGTAGTATCTGAAAAGTCTTAGGAAGCAAAAAATTCACTAGCTGTTTATGGATATTATCATCTAGGAATTGATTACAGCTGATACCGACTGACATACCATACTTTGACTTAAAAAGGGTCAAAAGGAAACCGAGCATGACTTCAACCACATATTTGTCATTGTCTAGAACTAATACTTGACTCAATAGGGAGAAAACCCATTGGACTTCGATGAACATTATATTTACATTCATCGACAAAGACAAACCTTATGAAAAATGTCCAGGTTTGATAATCGTCTATAAAAATAGATCTACGACCTCTTATGTAAATTCTCTATATACCCTAATCAACTTCTCTTCATTGAAAGGTTCAGAAATTGTGGAAAAAGACTTTGGTATACAGAGGGACTCTCGAATTGACAGACTCTCTACCCTACACAAGACCTCAGACCCTCGTTTATTCACAATGACTCTTTCTTCATGGGAATATTGTTTAGTGCACCAACCTATAAATTTTGGAAATGCGAAAGCAATTTTGACATCATAAGGGACTATGGTGGCCTAGACTGCTTGAAGGAATGATATACATCTTCCTACTTTATCGGATAGGTTGCTTATGGACACAGAGATGGGAGAAATAATGATTTCGACATAAAAAACATTTGCATCTCGCTCAATTAGGGCTTCTTCATTTTCCACAGGATATTGTTCTGTTACTGAGGTTATGATGGAATCCATGGTTGTGATGAAGAATACCTGGAAACGAACGGAACTGGCGTTCCGAGTTAGTGTACTGTTGAGCTGCAGGTGAAAGATGGGGGTTGCGCCAAGGTTTTAATGGTCCAATGTTCAAAATAATAATCAAAATAAAATAAATGACTAAATGTCCTTTTATACTTTTCCATTTTTTGGGGGCTTGATAAAGTGGTTTGAGGCAACCCAATTTTCGTCCCGAAATGCACCTGGTGATGCCACGTACCTTCGAGAGAAAAACATGGTTTAAATTTCAGGACTGCCCTTCAAAATTAAACCCTGTGCAGCTTCGCCCCCCCGAAATAATTCTCGGCAGTTGATATTTATAATTCAATATCGACGATGTTTCAGACCTGATCAACTTAGCGCTCCTGCCCGATTTATCCCTTTTCCTAGTTTATCAGGCTTCCAAACCAGTTTAGCGTTCCGCTAGATTCTAAAATCTTGATTTGACACAATAAAAATTTAATGGTGACTAACATGGGCTTCAACTAAGGATGCTATCCTCCCAGCGAGGTAGCAAAGAATGATAGACCAAGTGCCCATCCATTGTGATTTATTTCACTCAAGTGACTAAATCATTCAACAACTTATTCACGATTTTTTTTTCACATAAATCCAATTATACTCAGCATAAACTTAGGGCCTTCACTTCAAGCATCCATTTTCTATTGATTTGATTTCAAATGCTACAACTGAAAAACAAAAATGGTTATATACAATGAAATGGAAAGGGTGAAAAATTCTTTAAGTGAGATAATGCTTGAGAAACCTGCAATTCACAGATCCCCCACCAACGAGATATCCATTATGTTCATGTAGTAGATAGGCATTATTTCCATGGTATGCCACTATTTTGAAAGGTCCCAACCACAAATGGTCGAATTTTCCATGCTTTCCTTTGTCTTCATTCCTGGCATCCCATTTCAACACCAAATCCCCCACTTTGAAATCATATTCCTTAGTATGCCTGTCAAAATATTTTTTAATCTTGTCTTGGTGGAGTTGAGAGTTGTTGAAGGTTTTCTCTCTTGTTTGCTGAACATTGATTAGTTCATTTTTCCTCCTTTGAGTGACATCTGGTTCATCATCTTTCTCCTGTAGCAATCTGATCATTGGCAATACTAGTGAAGTAGGAAAAACTTCCTTTGTGCCGTACACAATCTGGAAGGGTGAAGTGGCAATAAACCTTTTAGCAGTGATCCTGTCAGCCTATAGTTCATAAATAAGCTTCTTGTGCCAAGCCTTTTTGTTATCTTGCAACAATTTTTTGATAATTCTGGTCAAACTCTTATTGGATGATTCAACCAACCCATTACCTTGAGGGTAATAAGTTGTGGAATGGACAATAGTTATATTGTAATCACTGCAAAATTTCTCCATCTTTTTGGACTTGAATGCTGCTGCATTGTCAATGATGATTTTAGCTGGACAACCAAATCTAGACAAAATATTGTTTTCCAAAAACTGAATGATAATAGTATCAGTGGCTTGCCTTGTGGGGACTGCTTCAATGAACTTGGTGAATTAATCTGTGGCTATCAGTATCCACTTATGCTGAGCTGAGGAATGCGGATGAATTTATCCTATGAAATCAAGGCCCCATTGCCTAAATGGTGCTTCAACAGAGATAAGATTCAAAGGCAAAGGCTATAGTTTTCTCTTCCCATCAAAAATTTGGCATTCATGATAGCTTAAAACTTCTTTGTAAACATAAAAAAAAATGCTAGGCCAATAGAAACTTGCCCTCAATATTTTGTGCATAGTATTTTTCCAATAATGGTGCCCTCCACAACCACCTTTATGAAACTCTTTGATGGTTTTTTCTACTTCTTCCTCCAACAAAAAACTCAACAAGATCCCACTTGGATCCTTCCAATACAGAGATTGGTATAGAATGCAAAACGTTTTTTCTTTTAGCTTCAAAAACCTGGCCTTGGTTTTGCCCAATTCAGGAGGAGCCTGCAAATTTCTCAACACATAAATAATGTCAGCATACCATGGGGAGTCAAGCAATTTTTGGGATACTCGAGGGACCTTTTCTTCTTATGAATCTGTTGATAAATCAACAATGAAATTAATTCCCAAGAGCTCACAATTTGATTGTGCCATTGCAAGTCCTTTCCCCTTGTTCAACTTTGTATCTTTGATCTTGAGGTCATACTCCAACAACACAACTATCCACTTTCCCCTTTTACCCTCAGGACCAGGCTGAGTCAAAATGTCCTTCACAAAACTGATGGGCACATAAACAACGATATGGGAATGCAAGATATAAAATCTAAAATCCTTTAGGGCCTTGACCAGTGCATATGCCTGCTTTTCCATGATATAATACTTTAGTGAGGAATCCCTCAATGTACTGCTATAGTAAGCTATAGGTATTTCAAAGTTCTGTTCATCTTTTTGTAACAAAACACCAACAATGGTGTGTTCTGAGGCAAAAGAAAACAATATAAATTCTTTTGCAAAATTGGGACTGGCCAGCAATGGGGCTTTGGTCAATGCCACTTTAATATCTTCAAACGACTTTCTAGATTCATGAGTCCACTTTATCTCACTTCCTTTCCTTAGCATGTTAGTGATATGATTTATGATTTCAACCAGATTAGGGATGAAACTTCTCAGAAAATTTACTTTCCCTAGAAAAAATGTACTTCTTTCTTGCTTCTATTCCTTCAACTCTGCTAGGATCTATCTTTATTCCCTCCTTTTAAATAATGCTACCAAGCAACTTTCCCTCTTCCATGCCAAAATTAGACTTCTTGGGGTTCAATGAGATGCCAAAATTCCTACATTTATGAAAACCTCTCCTTAGATGTTTAAGATGTTCATCATCAAAAACTGAATATACAATGATATCATCTAAGTAAATAACAATAAACTTATCTTTCTCATAATCAAAGGCTATATCCATAGCCCTTTGGAAAGTTTTTCTTGCATTCATGAGCCCAAAAGGAATTTTGGCATACATGAAGGTGCCCCATGGTGTTGTAAAGGATGTATTCTCCTGATCATCAGGGTGTACCATGATTTGGTTGTACCCAGAGAAACCATCTAGCATTGATATCTTTTGAGAACCAACCACTTTCTGCAAAATGTAATCCATCTTAGGAAGTGGGTAATTTTCCTTTAGAGATACCCTGTTTAAATTTCGAAATTCCACACATAATCTGATCTCTCCACTTATATTCCTGACAGGTACCAAATTTTCCACCCACTTAGAAAATCTCAAAGACACTATGATTTTGGCTTCAAAAAACTTCTTTATCTCCTTTTCAATCAATGACAACAATAAAGGATCAATTCTTCTTAATTTATACTTGAAAGGTTTGTGATCCTCCTTAATTGGAATCACATGCTGAATCAACTTAATATCATAGACCTTTAGATCTTCATAAATCCATGCAAAAACATCAGGAAATTCTTTCATTAAATTGATATACCTATGCATGACCTCTGGGATAAGTGTCTTGGATAACTTGATGATCTTGGGGTCTTCTTGAGTCCCAATGTTGCAATCTTCGACATCTCCATCATTTGCAGTAATTTTAGGACTTATGGCTACATCATTGTTGTCAAAGCGCTTTTCTAATGGGACCAGGCCTTTGGGAATTATCTTATTTTTCAACTGCATTATATCCTTACCAACAATTTGAAATAATCATCATTTGCGAACACAACTGCATCTTCTTCTTCACAACAATATTCCTCATCGATATTCAAATTTTCAAATTCACCATCCATCTGAAGGAAGCTTTCTACTTGTTTTTCATCTTTTAAAACTTGCCATTACTTAATGTTATCAGGTATTGCTGGCCCGTGCTTGATCTCAATCTCATATATTCTGTTAGGAAAAATTGGAATTTTGAAAATTGAGGCTGAAGTAGCCAAGGCATCAAGGATAAGATTTTGCCCCCTTGGAATCACTGAAAGGTTATATTCTGGAAATTCTTCAAGAAGATCAAGCACTATATTCCTATATGCTCTTAATATAGGATGCTTTTCTTGATATATACCCTTTACTTGATTTATAATCAGCTCAGAATATCCATGTACAACTATCCTCCTACCACCCATTTCTTTCAAAGTCTTCAATCCCAACACTGATTCCTTGTATTAATCCATGTTGTTTGTGCAATCAAAAGAAAGTTGGTAAGAACAAAGTTTTGTACCCAATTTGGGGGGGGGGGGGTTAATCCACACACCAACCCCTTCTCCTTCTTTGCTGACAGCTCCATCAAAGCTCATATTCCACATTTCATTTTCTGCATTGTTTTGCTGATCTGGTTTGTATTTGATAGTCATATCAGTCTTTGGTACCTCCTCTTCAAAAATCAAATCGTTAAAGAAAATGGAAGAACCAATCTCAATTTCCACTTAATAAATGGGATGGTTGTTTGGCTGGGATTTGTTATTGACCATGTACTTGAGCAATACTTCCCTATACAACCTCCTATCTTGGACAAAAACATCTATAGTGGCATATGACATATCCATTTTCAAAGTCCCTTTAAGATTTGCAGCCCATGACCTAGATAAAAACATGCCAAATTTAGAAAGGATATCATCAACCACCACATCCATGACCATATTGTTTGCTTGAAGAAAATGGAAGAACCAATCTCAATTTCCACTTAATAAATGGGATGGTTGTTTGGTTGGGATTTTTTATTGACCATGTACTTGAGAAATACTTCCCTATACAACCTCCTATCTTGGACAAAAACATCTATAGTGGCATATGACATATCCATTTTCAAAGTCCCTTTAAGATTTGCATCCCATGACCTAGATAAAAACATGCCAAATTTAGAAAGGATATCATCAACCACCACATCCATGGCCATATTTTTTGCTTGAATTTGAGACAAAGATACTACCAGATCTTTGATTAGACCCAAGCACTTCACCTTCCTTGAATCAAAGGAGAAAATATCCTTGTAATGCCTTGTATTGTCTAGACCCAATTGGTCAATGACCACCTTGGGCATCAAATTATGGGATGCTCTTGAATCTAACATAGCATTATGCAAAGTCATATCATGAATCTTCAGACTACCATAGAAAGGAGGGACTTCATCAGCATCACCACTCTCCTCTACACGTGGGCCAAACAAGATGGCAAGATGATCATCTTGTATATTTAAAGTATCAAAATTTTCTTTCATCTTGATCATCTTAATTATTTGATTTCTATATTCACAATTCTTTATCAGCTCATTGAATGGAACCAAGATTTTAATTTTTTCCATCTCACTTTCAAACCTAAAGGAAGATGAGGTTTTTTCTACCTCTTTGATGACTGTCTCCTTTCTTACTTCAGGTACTTTCTTTGGAGGTTCTTCATTTTGCTTTCCTTTCTCCACAACATTCTTTGCCACATAGTCCTTCTTAGGATGACTCAAAGAAGGTGTATTATTTTGAGATTCCTTGGTAGAATTTCCCTTTGGAGGATTTGTAGGCACCTTTTTTCTTACAAGATTACATTGTTTCTGGAATTGCATGATGGCATTCTGTAGTCCTTTATGATAGTCTTCCTTTTCCACTGATAACCTTTCATCATTCTCTTTCATAAATATATTATTTGCATCCATGAACTAATCATGTTCTTCTTTAGTTAAAAAAACCTTTGTTTCATTACCATCACAACAATGCATATTGTCTTCCAAAGTTTCATCAAAATTTTCATTTACATAATTTTTTTGAAAAGGGGGTCTTATTTGCTGATCACTCTGGTTCCTCTAGTCTCTTTGTCTGATCTGTGGGACTGCTAGTCTCCTTTGATTTCTGGGTGGAAAATCCACTTTCTCTCTGGTGTTAGGATTATTATCTAAGGACATCCTTTCCATGAGTTTCTCCATAGTCTTCATCATCAACTCAAATATCTCTTTTGATGACTGTGAAGTTGAAGGCTGCGCCTTATCTTGAATCTTGTTTATGTCTCTGTCAGAATTATATTTTATCTTTCCTCAAGCCATTAGATTTACTTCAAATTATATTTCATCACTCATCATATAATCTAGTGAATTGGATCTTCTTTCTCTCAACAACAAAGCAAAGTCACTATCAAAGGAATCAACATATCTAAGTTGAGCAGCTCTAGGAGGAGGTTTTACTTCAGTAGGAATTGAGTTGTAAACTTTCATAAATCTAGCTGAAAACTCTTGTACTGTTTCATCAGGTGACCTTCTCATGTTGTTGTACTGGGTTATCAACCGAAGGGGGTTTTTCTTGTCACCCCACTTTGCAAGAAAACTTGTTTCAAAGGATGCAAAATATGGGATACTTGCTGCTAGGAGAGCTCTGAACCATTTTCTAACTTCACCTGCGAGACTTTGTGCAAACAATCTCATTTTTGCATCTTCATAATATACTTCTTCTAGGTACACAAAATCATTGAACCGGTCTAAGTGTTTTTGGGCTAACACAATGACTTCAACATCATACAACTTAATCCTCTGATTATAGTCCCGGGGTAAATCATGTAACTGAGCAGGTATGACAAGGGGGGAAAACCTAGCTGCCATGGCTGCATGAAGAACTTGAAGTGGCTGATTGTTCTGAGTAGGAATCACAACGGGTCTAATAGGGGCGGCTGAAATTAAATCTTGGAACCTCTTCTCATCAAATATTATTTCATTCAAACTAGATTCAGATCTAGTTCTGAACAGAGTTTGCTCAAATTTCAAATAAAAATCAAGGTCTTAAATGATTTTTACTCCATATTTGGGTAAATATAGATTTTTGTCCAGACAAAAAAATGGGCTTATTGGCCTTTGTTTTCTCTTGTGTACAAGTTTCTTAGGATCAAACATAGGGATTATTGCTTCTGGGTCTGGATTTCTTCTGGTATGAATTCTCTTGGGAGCCAGGATTTATTGCTCAAAATACTTTATGCTATTGGTCTCTTTATAATGGAGTCGCTAGGGTAAATTTAGTTTCAACCAATAAGGTATTTGATTCACTGTCACCATCACAAATCAAATCTGAAGCTTAAAGTCATTCTTTTCCCAGGGAAGATTTCACTTTCGCTCCCTAACACCGACGCCAAAATGTTAGCACTTTGTAAATTTGTTCGGCTGATAAAACAAGAGACAGATGTAATACACAAACCACTTTAGAGCTGGGTACTAGCCTGCTCAACTCAGAGAGGGCTCTCTCATGTCACTTGGTCTTTAACATATGAGTTTTCTTTAACAAGTCATTGGCTAGGTTTTGTTTCTTTGAAGGGGTTTTTATAATTTCGCTAGAAAGGAAGAGGAGGGACACCTAGAGATATGGAGTCAAAATTTTGAAAATGAATGGAAGCACTGACTAGTCAGTAGAGCTCTCCAGAGGATAAAGGATAAATGAGGCAATGAATCTGAGTTATAAATTGTAATTTGCAGAGTGTAAGAAGAAAGGAAAAACACATAACTGCATCAAGGCATTAAATAAAATGAATCCCGACTTAGTTAGGAATAACTTAAAACAATTTAAATTTCTTAAGACGAGAGCATCACAAGATGAATTCTGGGCCTTTAAATATCCAATTTAAACAAAATACAGTGAAAATGAAATCAAGAACACGAGAAATACATACAAATAAAGAAGACAAGTCTCAGAACACCACCATTAGAATCTTTTCGTGGAGATTTCAAGACATCTGTATGTGCATTTTATTCAGCTTCATAAAATTACATTCAAGTTACAAATAGCTAAAATCATGCCCTTGCACTTCTTCCAAATCATAAAACATTTGGAACTCCTAATATTTATACAAGATGAGCTCCTTCGGTTTGAAACCAATTACAATTATTACAAAGAAACGTTTCAGTTTTGAAACCAATTACAATGATCAACAAGAAATTTTTTCTTGATCCGGACTTTGGATCCTCTGGAGTTTCGGTCCCTTTCTTCACCACTTGTTATACTTTGGTCTTCCACATGATCTACCATATTTAGTGACATCTGGACATCATTTACCAGGCCCTGGAAAAATTCAATTTTTCTTACCCAACCTGATTATTTCCTTGCATTGAAAGTCAAAAGGGATATCATAATCTGTCATTTCCTTTATGAGAATATCCAAGTCAATGAAAGAAGCATATGACATGACTGCTAGTCCAAGCTTGAATGTTTTGAACTGATTCATAATTTCAAAGTATGTAATTAGATTCTCAACTAGAGTGGCTCCTTTCAGATTTTCCTCCAGTGTTTCAAACGTAGAATGATCCATTATACACTGAGTCAAACGATAATTTTATTCTTCCTCATCATACAACTTTCCCTTGCCATCCCAAAATGGTGGAAGTCCTTTGGCGAACAATTCTTCAAATAAATATTTGAACTCCTGCACACTCTGTTCCATCTGTGTCACCTTAGTTTGGACCGATTTCAATAGGTTATGTTTAGCAATAACCCTCCTAGCCCAGATAATCAATGTAGTTCTGTCTTTAACCCCAATAGTCTAAAGGTTTGCAGTAGGAACATCGTTGAGTATATTTATGGCGTTCTGGGCCCATTCTTATGGTTTCTTTGCTAAAGTTTCATTCACAACAATGCATCTATTTCTGGCTGTGATGGCTATGCTGTCTGTATCATTAATTAAATTCAAATATGATCTGAACTTGGAAGCTTCAAAAACTATAGAGTCCCAGATGATATGCTTGCCTCCATGCAAGATGCCTTTTCCTCTTAACCTCATCTTCAATTTATTTATTCTTTCTTGCAAGACTTCATTCTCCTTTTGAATTTGAGCTATCTTTTCATCCTTTGCTTGCAATTCCTGCTTCAATTTCTCTATGCTTCCTTTCAACCCTTTGATTTCTCCTTCTTTCAAGATAACTTGTGACATATTCTGGACAAGTCCTTCCGTGTTTGACCCAACTTTTGCAGTAGCAGTTGAAACTACAACCTTGTTTAGAAATTATGTCTGCTCTTGTGACCATTTCACCTTTTCTTGTTTCAACTACAACACCCTATCCTTGTAGCCCAATGTCTCTTGACGAAGTGTTTCCTTTTACTGTTCTAGAGAAACCAATTCTACTATTTGTGGATGCTCTGTAGCCAGCATTTTCAATTTCTTCTTCAAACTTTGAATAGATTTTTCTTTCTCATCCAATGAAGATTTCAATCCTTGGGGGCCTTCAGATTTCAACCTCTTGATCCGAGTCTACCAAGCTCTGCTAGATTCCTTTTCCTGCCTCAACTGTCCTTCCAATTTCATTGCATAAGATGATAGTTTTGAATTCTTTAAACTTAAGCTCAGGTAATCAGAATATAGCATGTCACTAGTGTCTTTGAGGAATTTGACCTTGTTTGGAGCACTTATGTTATCATATTTTATCTTTATTTCAGAGACTTTGTCTTCATCTGCAACTGCAATATTAAAAGTCCTCTTTTCAACATCCCTTACTGTGAACATAGAAGATTTATGCCGAGAGATATTTTCCACTTTAGGGACTAAATCCCTCATCTCATCCAGAGCTATATTAGCCTTCTCAGCACATTGTTTTGCCAAAACTCTAGAATGATAAGTTGAATAAGATGTTTTAAAAATGTATTTCTTACTGCTAAAAATTCTTGATCTACCTTGTTGGAATAGGGGCAGACCTAGGGTTCAACGCTTCAACAACGCACCAAAAAAACCCTAACTACCAACCCTTTTGGAAACACCTGCGAAGAAGATGCAGTCTCACCCGAGGTAGAGGCAGGGGTGGTTGTAGGACTCCAGTGTCTGCAAACTTAGCTAGGATACAGATCTGTGATTAAAATATTCTATCAAAGAACTTAACAATTACATTTCATTAGTATTTAACCAGTATCTACCTCACAGTTAAAACCCTAATCACAGAGCATCACAGTATTCACCCAGATCTAGTATAGTCGAGCACTAAGCACATTCAAATAGGTTAGATCTAGCACTTATTCATATTATTAAGAACAAAACATCAACAAATCTATCTATCATTTATCTATGCCAAAGCACTATGCAAGTAAACACATAAAAACATCAATACATCACATAAAGCATAACAACACAGGATATACGTGGTTCATCCCTAGCTTGGGGCTACGTCCACCAACTCTTCTTCTCTTTTATTATCTTCTGTCAATATTCTACATGCATAGATCCACAAGATACTACTCCGCATAAGACAAGAGATCTACGCGCACCTCGCTAGATCCTCCTTCCCCGAGTTAGATTACAACACAAAGCTTCTACTCAATCCTTTACAGTCACTTGCACTTAGCCTTGCAAGTCTCACACAACATGCAAAAATAATGTACAACTATCACTTGCACTTATCACTTGGTATCACACACTTTCACCCTCTTTACTTACATCGCCTAGATTTCTATTTATACATTACAAAATGGGCCTAAACATGGGTAAACCCATGGGAAAATATACCCATATCCGTTACATAATCCCAAAACCCAAAAATCCCTAAACAAGGGGCTGAGATCCCGCGATATCTGCTTCGACTTGAGCTCCGCCTTTGACAACCTATCTAAGTTCCAAAATAGGTCAAACATGACCAAGGATCCTCAAAACTTGGTCAAGGGCCAACAAGCCCCCAACACTCACCCATGAATCGTCCCGAGTCACTCTGGTCTGGGTAGCTCTGCTTCAAAAACCTCGAGCTTGGCTCGAGCTTCTTCGACATGTTGTTGCACCAAGGCCTCCTGCTCGACGAACTCTTGGATAGATGCTTCGTTGACAGGTCCCTCTAAGCATTGTTCGACTGCAGTGACTATTTGTTCCAACTCTGCTCCTCGACCTTCAATCTCCTCAAACAGTTGGCACAGTTTGTCCTGGACTGGTTGGAGCCTTTGAGTTACTTCCATGACTTTGCTCTGTATAGTGTGGACCTGCTGTTGAGCAGTGCGATGTTCCTAGGATCACTTCATCCTTTCAATTACTGACATGAGCTTCAACTGCGCCTGTACTGTCTCTACTTTCTACTTTTCCTCCTATAGTTCTGACTCTAGTGCCTTTAGTTCAGGGTCTTCAGTAAGTCGCTCGTAGGTTTGTGCACTTCTATTGCTAAGTTTTTTACATTCCAGAGCGAATGCTCTGATCCTCTCAACTTCTCTCCGGGCAGTGGATTCTCTTTGATATTGCATGTCCTGCAGGGTACTTGACACTGTTCATAGCTCTAGGTCTGTGATTCTCTATTGAAGCTGATGGATAGCTTCCACAATCTGTGCTACTTGTTGCTCCACTTGTTCTTTAACCTTTTTCTATAAGCCTGTCACAGAGTAAAGTGCTCTTCTAATTTCTTCTTTGACTCCGAGCTGTTCTGCGAGAAAATTCTCTCTCTCTTGTTTGACCTACGCTCTCTCCTCTTCAAACTTGGTGTGGAGATTATCCTTCTCTTGCTGCACAACTCAACATTGCTCTACCATTTCCTATTGTACTTGCTTCAGGGCCACCGTGGCCTATTCTTTCTCTTCTTGCGCTCGATGAAGGTGAGCTTCGTTCGCATAAGCTATTCTGCAGAGTTGGGTAGGTTCATCTCCTAACTCTGGTTCTTCTGATGGTGGGGGCACAATGGATACTGCATTGCTGGATTGAAGGGCCTGCTGTACCCCTATGAGTTGTATCTCAATCCTATCATACATGGCTTCTTTCTCTCTTCTTACTGAGATTTCTAGCCATCTTCCCAGTGATCTTCATCTCAGTATTACTCTTTCCATTCTGATTTTTATCTCCTTTTGGCATAGTAACTTCGCGTTGTTGAGATTGTTTCATAGGGTTCAAGGGAAATACTTCTCTCTCTGGGGTAGGTTCTCCACTCTTCTGTGAGTCTTCTTGTGTTCTTTCAAATTTGACATCCAAGTTTCTAGTTCTAAATAACTTCACTCTATTCTCTTGTTCTTCAATCAAGTGCGCTATCCTCCTAGTCACAAAATATTTTAATTCTTTCTTCTTTTGTTCTAAGACTTCCTCTTCTTTTCTTCTAGCCCGATCCTTCTCAATCCAGGTTTTTCCTAGTAACATAGAAATTGGGGTGCCTTTCTCAATAAATTTAGCAACCTCAAAATCTTCCTCTATCGGAGTTCCATGAGCACTCATAAACATCTGGGTGAGTCTTCCACATAGGGTTATCAACTTTCCTATGAATAATCCTATTCCTCCCAATGAAGGAATCATAGCAGGCTTTCCTAAAATTTCCCAAGTTCTTTCTGTCATGATGTTCACTTGTATCTCTTCATCCAGAACACAATCAATGTCGAAGTCTCCTATTCTTGTTTCTATGTATTATTTTTCTTTGAAGATCTCTGATAAGTTGATATTTCTGTGATCATTCAAGGTTTCTTTCATTTGTAGCAATACATTCTTTGATTCTTTCTGGGGTTCTTCCATGGTCTTAGTTTCCTGATCTTCCTTAGGGTTTTCTTATCTCATATTCATTTTGTCAACCTTAGCAATCATTCTAGGGAAATCCAAAACTTCATGGTCCATAGATTTACAACAAAGACAAATAGGATCTCTACCAGGGAATTCCTTAGCAAGATGTCCTGGTCTTCTGCAACTATAGCAAAGAGTTAATCCTCTCTTTATTTTGAACGATCCCCAACCTTTCCTGTACTACGCACTAGGGTCACAGTAACTAACCTGCAAAAAATTCTTTCTAGGATCCTGCATCCATTTGTTAGTCCAAACATTCTTTCTATCCATAGGAATAACATATCTTTCATCATTTCTATCATATCTACTCATATCAAATCTTCTTTCTTCTAGTTGTGCCCTAGTTTTCAGGCTAGGACACAATTGATCAAACATACCTAGATCCATACTTTCGAAATGAAAATTTCCACTTATCTTACCTTTTCAATCAAAACTTTTCACTATTCTTACCTTTATCAGAGCACAAAGCTTCAAGATCTTACCTCTTTTATTCAGATATGACTTCTCTTCTTAGCACAAAGATTTATAGGTGAAGTAGAATACTGAGCACTAGGACAACAAATCTACGCACAAAGCTTCTCTTTTTCTTTACTTCAGTTCCCGACAATCACAGTTTCAGATCCTGGCAATAGAACCATTTGTTGGCACAGGGGCAGACCCAGGGTTCAACGCTTCAAAAGTGCACCAACAAAACCCTAACTACTATCCCTTTCGGCAACACCTGTGAAATAGATGCAGTCTCACCCGAGGTAGAGGCAGGGGTGGTTGCAGGACTCCAGTGTCTGCAAACTTGGCTGTGACACAGATATGTGATTACAATATTCTATCAAAGCACTTAGCAGTTACAGTTCATCAGTATTTAACCAGTATCTACCTCACAGTTAAAACCCTAATCACAGAGCATCACAATATTCACCCAGATCTAATATAATCGAGCACTAAGCACATTCACATAGGTTAGATCTAGCACTTATTCATATTATTAGGCACACAACATCAATAGATCTATCTATCATTTATCTATGCCAAAGCACTAAGCAAGTAAACACATAAACACATTAATACATCACACAAAGCATACCAACACAGGATATACGTGGTTCACCCCCAGCCTGGGGATACATCCACCAACTCTTCTTCTCTTTTATTATCTTTTGTCAATCTTCTACATGCACAGAGCCACACGATCCTACTCCTCATAGGATAGGAGATCTGTGTGCACCTCGCCAGATCCTCCTTCCCTAAGTTAGGTTACAACACAAAGCTTCTACTCAATCCCTTATAGTCACTTTCACTTATCCTTGCAAGTCTCACACAACATGCACAAAGCATGTACAAATATCACTTGCACTTAGCACTTTGTATCACACACTTGTGCCCTCTTTACTTACATCGCCTATCTTTCTATTTATACATTACAAAATGGGCCTAAACATGGGTAAACCCATGGGCCAACATCCCCATGTCCGTTACATAATCCCAAAACCCAAAAATCCCTAAATAAGGGGCCAATATCCTGCGATCTCCGCTTCAACTTGTGCTCCACCTTCGACAGCCTGTCGAAGTTCCAAAATAGGTCAAACTTGACCAAGGATCCTCAAAACTTGGTCAAGGGTCAGCATGCCTTCAATTTGGAGTTTACTTTCCTTTTCAACCTCTACAGTTCTAGTACCACTACCACCATATATGTATTAACTTGGTCTATGGACTCTTCCTCTTCTGAATCCACTATCTGTGCATATTGTGTAACTTTCATCTTCTTTGGGGAAGTTTGTTGGTCACTGATGTCCATGGCCTCTGAACTGCTTCTCTTGATGTAAACACTTGTCTTAGGAACTTTTATTATTAGCTTCTAAGGAGCTTGTTGTGTTTGAATTTGTTGCAGGGTTGCCTCTACTTGCTGTGTTTGAATTGGTTGCAATATTGCTTCCACATCAAAACAAACTTCTAAATTTTCCAGCTTATTAAAACCCTCAACTTTTTCATGCTCATAAGGGGCCTATTAGTTCATATGTCTCCTCTTGGATATGATTTGATGTGGATCATACCTTTTTCCCTGTAACTATGAAAAACCAAACTCTTTGAGCCTTTCTTGAACTTGAGATAAACATGATATGGATTTGAAAACGAAGGGGCCAATGATAAAAGGGAACTTAAGGTTGGAGGCTTTGTGAACCTTCAGGAAATGATCTGTCTCAGATATAATTCTTTGCATGATGAATTGAATGGAAAAGATTCTAGGAGTCAGAAAAATAGGCAATAGGTAAGGGGATTCATGACAACCATAAACCCAGATTACTGTTGAGTGCATGAATAGTACCCAATCCCCCACTCTGTTCTCTAGATTTGGCTTTAGATAGCTTCTCATGTCATCCAAAACTCTAGGTAGGCTAGTATTGAAAATCAAACTATAAAATCTGGACATGACTTTGTTGATGAAGATAAGTAATGTAATTCTTTTACACTCAGTTGACACAAATGCTGCTTCAGGAAATTCCCTCTTGCTAGTTTTCGGGAAAATTATCAACAGATAGGTGTAGTATCTAAAATGTCTTAGGGAGCTAAAATTCACTAGATGTTTATGGATATTATCATCTAGGAATTGATCAAAGCTGATACAAATTGACAAACCAGACTCTGACTTAAAAAAGGTCAAAAGGAAACCAAGCATGAATTCAACCACATATTTGTCATTGTCTAGACCTAAAACTTGACTCAATAGGGAGAAGACCCATTGGAATTGGATGACCATTATATTTACATTCATCGGCCAAGAAAGACCTTCTGAAAAATGTCCAGGTTTGATAATCATCTGTAAAAACAGATCTCAGGCCTCTGATGGACATTCTCTATATACCCTAATCAACTTCTCTTCATTGAAAGGTTCAGAAATTGGTGAAAAAGACTCTAGTATACTGAGGGAATCTCAAATTGACAGACTCTCTACCATATACAAGACCTCAAAACCTCATTTATTCACAACGACTCTTTCTTCATGGGAATACTGTTCGGCGCACCAACCTATAAATTTGGGAAATGTGAAAGCAATTTCGATAGCATAAGGGACTATGGTGGCCTAGACTGCTTCAAGGAACGATATATATCTTCCTACTTTATCAGATAGGTTGCTTCTGGACACAAATATAGGAGAAATAATGATTTCAAGATCAAAAACATCTACATCTCGGTCAATTAGGGATTCTTCATTTTCCACTGGATCTTGTTCTGTTACTGAGGTTATGATGGGATCCATGGTTGTGATGAAGAATACCTGGAAATGAGCGGAACCGACGTGCTGAGTTAGTGTACTCTTGAGTTGCGGGTGAAAGACGGGGGTCATGCCAAGATTCTAACGTTCCAACATTCAAAATAATAATCAAAATAAAATAAATGACTAAATGTCCTTTTATACTTTTCCATTTTTCGGGGGCATGAGAAATTGGTTTGAGGCAACCCGCTTTTCATCCTCAAATGCACCTGGTGATGCCACGTACCTCCGAGAGAAAACCCCAGTTTAAATTTCAGGACCGCCCTTCAAAATTAAACCCTGTGGATCTTAGCCCCCTGAAATCATTCTCAACCATTGAGCTTGAGAACTCATGATCCATGATGTTTCAGACCCAATCACTTAGCGCTCCTGCCATATTTATCCCTTTTCCTAGTTTATCAAGCTTCCAAACCGGTTTAGCGTTTCGCTAGATTCTGAAATATTGATTTCACACAATAAAAAATTAATGGTGACTAACACTTATGAGTAAGAAATGATCTTCGAACGCAAAGTCATATATTATATATAAGGGACTCCTAGTTTTAGGAACAAAAATATCTGCATGGGCACTGAATGGCACAGAGGTTCTAACTAGGGAACCCATGTTTGGTAAGTCTCTACCATTCAATTACTACACTTATAGTTGTAGAAATAAGGTTCTGTTTCACTACTAAATGGGTTCGTACCTAAGGAACACGAGTTGCAGTTATAGGGTAATGAAAATGTGCAAAACAAAGTGATGGCCTATCCTATATAATGGTCAAAGAAAATACCTGCCAAAGTTACGAACGAGCGACACAACGATACAAACTACAAGAATCCCTAGAGAAAACCACCAAAACCAACTCCATCCACTACTTTATTAGTCCATTAGGAAAAAATATTAGAAAAACTATGGAAAGTGGGTAATTTTTTTCTATAAATAGTGAAAATCACCAATTTTACTATACCATTTGTATTTTTTACCCAAATAGTGCATTTTAGACCGAATTTTCCCCAAATTTCAACTGCAGATTGCGGGAGCTACAAGTGACAGAATTAACAACCTTCTAGACCAAGTAAGTCATCATGACCTTCTCTTCAATTCTAGTGGATTAGTATTTGCAATTAGGTTTCCTTTTTTTAGTATTTCAAAGTGCAAATTAGAAACTAGGGTGTACATGGGATGTAGTTCATCACGTTACGTATACACAGTCCTACACATGATTGTTATCAAAACATACTGTGTATATGCAACCTACACATGACTGTGTAAGATGCAGCTCACGTGCAAGTCCGTGGATTGCATTTTTAAAATGTTATTGACTCAAAAAATGATTTTAAACTTGCAGGATGGTGCTGGAGTGGAGAGAAAGAGAGCATGCAGAGGTTGATGCTGCAGTGGAGAGAGATCTAGAGGCCCAAATGTCATTAAGAATATGTGGGCTATACAATTTTTGGTCTCTCAAAGGCATGAGGGATCAAGTGAGACTGATCTAGATGTTGGTGAACTACTGGGATCCAGATACAAAGACCTTCAACCTTGATGGGAAACCATTGAGGACTGAAGTTGAGGACATATACTTTTTGA
>ML813802.1:91647-105260 GCA_009831015.1 Picea engelmannii | reverse complement strand
GGTGGAGGATCTCATGGATGGTTGAAATATTTCCTCCTTAAAATCCTTGAGAGATATTTCCTCCCCAAAATACTTAAGAGATATTTTCTCCCTAAATATCTTAGAGATCCCTTTCTTAGTGGATTTGATGAGAGATTCTCTCCATGGTGGTTAAGTCTCCAAATATTATATAATGAGGGATTTCCATGGAGGAAGGGGAATGGAGATTGAGAGTATACCAAACTTATGATCTCATGAGTGGTATGTCATTTGGAGCATCAACATTATGTGTGTGGACTGTTTAAGCAAGGGTTTGGACAAGGGAAACTTGATGAAGCTGCTGCACTCACACCTATGGTTGTAAGTTTTCTTCATTGTTGTTCTCATTAATATAATATGCTTGGCCTATTTATTTCAAATCTGTGTTTGATCTCACATGAATTTTTCTCTATTATATAGATCTATTTCGAACTAATCTCAATAGAGTAGGAAGTGGTTTGTACTTTTGTTTGTCTACAGGGCTTATAGAGGAGCTTAAGATTGGAGCTCAACTCGGACCATGCAGGGACAAACACCAGTAAAATGTACTTCTTTTCTCCTTCCTCCTCAAAAATTAGTTTATATAGATCTAAAAGGAAGTCAGTGTCCATGATAAGCATCTTGTGTCTTAAGAGTTAAGATTCTAGATCTCAAGAGGAGATCTACCTGTCCGCATGGAGATTTTCCTTCAACAGAAATTGGCGACTCCACTGGGGACGAATCAAAACTTTCAGTTTTGGTTTTCCTCATATACCTTGTCTTACCCTTTATTGTTTTTAAACCTTGTTCACCCCATATGTTTTATTTCATATACTGATTGAATCCTTACCCCATCACATTCATCTTGATTGCCAAAGTTTGACTGAAATTTTGGGTTTTTGGACAATTTTGTGAGATGTGGAAGCTTGGCGCTCCCCTACCTTGCTATCAAAGAACTGGCGATCCCCCTTGGTCTTAGAAAGAGCGTTATAATGCTATGGTGCCCCTTACACCGGAGCGCCAACCTCTCTTTGCAAAAAATCCTTTCCAGAATTGTCTTTTCTGAAGACTAATCTATGTTTTTTCACTTGCTGAGCTTCTTTGTGATTCAATGATTCTTCCTATTGACCTTTGACATCCTTCCTTCTGAGAAATAAGCACTTTTATGTTTAGATTTTGTGGCCTTCTTCCTTATTTTGAGTTTTTCTGCTGTTGAGAACTTGGAATCAATCCACTACTTTCTTCTCTCTTATCTGATTGAGCGGGAATTCTGGTGAAGGGCATCATAAATTTGTGAGTCATCTCATTTGGTTTTTTGAGGTCATTGTTCTTAAACATCTCTCTTTTGTATGAATTGTTTGATTTTTCTTTGTTATATTTTGTTTTCTTTTTGCTTTTTGTTTCAATCGTAGCAAGAGGGTGTGTTGTTTGTGTGAAATCTGATCATGCTTGTCCGAATCTCCTTGATCTGAAAGGGTAGTTAGCAGGATAAGTTTTTGCATTGAATTAATCATCATTCGCATACAAACGACAAAGATATATATTAATGTTTGGTTTTCATATTAGGAGGCATTTCTGAATTTTTTTAGCATTGCATTACATTCGATTGAGAACAAATTGATTGAGGACATTCTATATTAGTGTTTGATAGTGAAAACGACTCTTTCTCTTTCCCTTAAATAGGTGTTCATTGAAAATAAACAATTGCTTATCATATTTTATGCATAATTTTGGGAATTGAGTCATCATTCGATCAGTTTCACTTTCATACATCCTTTGAGTAAAGAACAACTGTAAAATGAACGCTAATTACAAATTATCTAGAACATTTTTTTTTTTAGGATCTTCCACCAATAGTAGACTAGGGTTAGCACTTTGGATTAGGCTATGAGTACAACTCTCCAAAGTTTTCAAAACAAACATTAGTATCTTGAGCTAGGGAGAGTCAAATCCAATTGTCGTATTGGTTTTCTAGGATCCCCCTCTCACATAGGGGTTACACATGAGGTCGCATTCGGGTGAATTACGAAGATTATCCCTCTGTGGTTCAACTGTTTGTAGTGGTCAGATCGTATATTGGGGGTCACTTGAATGTATACCCACGATTATTTGTGGGAGCCTCTCGGGTTGATTTCAGACTTGTTATCTTGCCCATACGTTTCGAATCGGACTATCGACTGTACCCGCCCAAGGACTCACTAAGAATTGGTGTCTTTAGTTTCCATAATATTTAGGTACTTACACAAGGTGACGGTGAAGGGAAGTCTCACTGTACCTGGAACAAACATTGGTCAAACTCACTCGGGCTCCTTGGAGGGTAAATCCACAATTACTGCGTGGAAGCTTTCATCGAGGTTAAAGTCCGTTAAGCAGGTCACCATTGTAACTGTCCCACCATATCCTAGCCCCTTCTTGACTTGATCACACGACATTGGATTTCATCACCAACTAGTACGCTCATCGAGATAAGTTTTTGTCTGCTTGGTTGATTCCTAGATTTTATTAGTTTATGCTGTTTCTTTTTGTTAGTTGGCCCTAGATTTTCAGTGTGTTCTGTTATTCTCCACAATTGAGCTTGTAGATGATAAAGGTCTTCGCCGATCGTGTAGGATGCAAGGGATGCCTCTAGAAGGCTATCAACCCTTACCTCCTAACCCTCCAGAAGACAACTACAATAGAGAGGTAGAAAATCAATCCGATGCTGGAAGTGTTATTGCTCCTCCGTTAGATAACTCAGAAGGCGCTTTGGTCACAGTTGAAAATCCCACTACATCTATGTCAGTAACTCCTCTTGAACCACTTTTGGTTCGTTTAGACTCCCTTGGGAATGTCATAGACGAAGAGGTCCCACGATTATAGGAGAGGATTTTTATCGAAACATATATGGGATCCATAGAACCCATCTTTGGTGATGAGTATAAGACTCCTGTTCATCCTAGCACCGCAGTAGATACCAATCCCACACCTGCTCATTCTGTATGGAGGAATTCATCGGGACGCGATCTTTATGAACATTTCGAATCATTTCGACAACCTTTTCATCCTCATGACCCTCCTAGTGAAACAAGACCATTCGGTCAAACCATGAATCACCCAGTCGATCAGGTTATTAACCCTACTGTTACACTAGCACAAGTCCATCCTAATGCTGGACTCATCACCACTACTCATCTCCAAAGCACTTCAATCTCTACCCCCGTTTCTACAAGATTTTACTCTACATCTCCACATGTTCCACACGATCCTGCTGGGACATCTTCTCACCCGAGAATGCAGACCCCTACTAGCCAAACACAACCGACTGGAGGGAAACCACCATCCAACGAACCTTTCCCTCCTGGAGGACTACCTTTCCATGGTGGTCCTACCCCTCCTGGACAACCCCCTTTTCATGATCCTCCTGGAGGGCAACCTCCATTTGCCAGTCATACCCCGGTCGTAAATCCATCGCTAGCAGGGGGGAAACCTTCATTTGCTGGAAACCCTTCACAATCCTGGGGAGTATCTTCAGGAGGAACTTTTACTCAACCCCACATTAGGGGGCACTCATATAATAACCCACCAGGAGGGGTATCCAATCCTGTTCCTTCCGGAACATCTTACAGACAATCTTATCCATGTGGCATCCCAAACACCACCTGGAGTTCTCCAGGACCACAGTCTTATCCTCCTCATGGGTCTAATGTGTATCCAACTCCGGGATCTACTCCTTACCAATCTCAAGGGAAAAATGTTTATCCTCCTCATGGACAAGAAAATCACCCGGCCTATAATGCTTAGAACCCACCGGGTTATACAAATGTTTCTCATGCACCATCGAATCCTGCTTATCCTGGCCAACAACAACCGTATGTAGGAGGACCTACTGGTTACAACTATCCACATAACCTAGTTTATGGTCTTACTGGTGTTCCTATGCTGCACCAATATAATCTGCAAATTAACCGACAACTACCTTTCCTTATGACTCTAGATCTCCCAGACTTGTCTTGGTTAACTAATGATCCTATTTTTCATTCACCGATTTGGCTAGTCATTCCAACTAAACTTCCTTTTGATATTTCAAAATTTGACGGAAACCCTATCCAAACAACCATGTGATGAATTTCCATTTGTGGTGTTCATCAAACTCCCTCATTGATGATTCTATACGTTTTCATCTTTTCTAGTGAACACTTACCGGTTCAGAAACAAGGTGGTATATTGAACTACCACGTGCTTCTTTTTATGATTTCAATTCCCTTGCCATGTCTTTCCTCATGCACTTTCAACTGCCTATTCGCTACGAGACAGGTACTAAACTCTTGACCTCCCTTTGTCAAACTAACTCTGTGCATATCTCTGACCATATTCATGAGTGGAGGCGACGACGAAGGATGATCAAGGCTGCCATTCCTGACATACTATTGGCGGAATGGTTTACTAAATCATTGTTACCCCCGATCGCTCGCGATGTCGCTATGGGTGGTGAGGTCACTGAGGAACAAGCCATCGCTCGGGCTCAGTACTTAGATCTGGTTTATTCACAATCTGGGACTTTGTATGATTTTCTTCCGAATGATGCTCGAGCTAATACCGATCCATCTAAGCCGTCATCCTCATCTCATGCGGATGGTGTTGCCGGTTCCGTCAAAACTCAATCTTTTTCCAAATCGACCACGCTCTCCTCTACCTCCTCCCAAACTCAGATCTCTGAGGTGAATGCAGTTCAATCTTCCCCTTCACAACAATCTGTAGGTAAGAAGAAGACAAAGAATAAATCAAAAAATAACAATGAACAACCAAAAAATCAAGCTCAACCACCTGCTACCGAAAAGCAAACACAACGGAAATTGAAATTCCCGTGTATCATTTGTGGTGATGATCACTACAATTGAGACTGTCCACTTTGTAATGAAGTGGCCAAAATTTTCCAAGGAAAGTCACTACCCGCTGTGCTTACTCAACCTTTTCCACAACAACAATCCATGGTTGCTCAAACCCCCTCTCCTGGGGGCAATTCTAGTGATCCTCATGATGAGGCCTCGTCGAGTGCACATATTTATATGTTTAATGGGATAAATTTGATCACTCACTCTAAGACATATGACACACCAGGTAACCCTGACAAAGGAAAATACACTAACGGTACCGGTAATTTACCGGATCCATCATCATCCTCCGTTAGTCTTCCATTAGTTAATCCTCCGTCTGGACCACTCAAGATTGAGAAACCCACGTTCATCTCTATCTTACACCCTCCTAAGAGAACTATACATAAAGCTACCTTTAATCCTAGTTCATGTGCCGCCCAGAACTACAACATTGTTGAAGATTTGGCTCAAGCACCGTGTGCTATGTTTGCATTAGAAGTTCTACAACACTACCCCAGTCAACGTAGAATGCTCTTGGCCTCTCTTGGCGCTGTTGATATCGAGTTGTCCAACCATATCATGTTTAACTTGGACAATTATGCGCTTCGACTCTCCCACCAACTTTCTTTCCAAGTTGATGTTGTTGTTCACAACCAACAAATACACCGAACTATTCTAGATGAGGGAGCCTCGAC
The DNA here is from genome assembly GCA_009831015.1 of Picea engelmannii. Lineage (NCBI taxonomy): Eukaryota > Viridiplantae > Streptophyta > Pinopsida > Pinales > Pinaceae > Picea > Picea engelmannii. Next base: position 99,715 of record ML813802.1, on the reverse strand, counting down.
TTGTGTCATGTCTTTGGCATGTTGGAAAGGTTTAAAATCACCAGCACTCAAAAAATCCCCAACGATGTTACGCGCCTTCTATGGGCAAGGTTTTCATCCCCATGGGATTTTACAGTCCCTACCCATCTAATTGGGTGGAAAAATTATTACTGTTGATGTCGAGGTGGTCGATGCTCCCCTCGATTACAACTTGTTACTTGGAAGATATTGGTTTTATGCTATGACTGCCGTTGCCTCGTTGGTTTTTTGATGTGTCCAATTTCCTCATCAGGGAAAAATTGTCACTGTTGATCATTTGGATTTCTGCATGATCGATGCTCGCACTCCCGCTACCAACAATATTCCTTTCTTGGGAGACCACAAGATCACGTATGAAAGTGTTGGTGTTGGCTTACTCAAATATTATAGCCTCATGGGTACCTTCCCTACACCACTTCCACCGACTACACATCATATTGCCACCGTTGATATGATTTCGACTGCGGCTTATCAATCTTTGGAATAATCTAACCCTTGGATTGTACCTCGTCCGTTGGAATTCGATGCACTAGGTGACACCATTCCACTTAGTTCAGCTGAACCATCATATGTTTCTATCCAATCTGCTTCTCCCTCATCAGATGACCAACATCTATTGGCACCCGACAGTTCCTCGATGCAATCACCGTTGAGTTCATTGTCATCTGCGATCGACTACATTTCCCCAATTTTTCCCTCGGATGAATCTATTCCAAAAATGATTTGCATTGACAAGTTACCTCGGGATAATAACCATCATCGATCCTCTTTTATTCCCCCTCGTGAAGAAATTTGGGCAGATATACAACCTATCTCCCCTCCTGATGTTGATTTTTCATCATCTCCCATGATTTCAACTTCTGATGATTTGGATCTGGTAGTGGACATGGTGATTTATTCGGTAGGATTATTGGAGCCTGATCTCCTTACTCCTATCACGACCCTCGACATGTGTTCCTTCCCAAATGATTATCTTCCATCCAACGAAGATCTCCTGGAAGCCTTGACATGATATCCTTCCAGAGCATTATTCTCTTGGAAGCCATGATCAAGAAGCAGTCATGAGCATAGTTTCTCTTCGCCGTAACAAGCTCGATAAAAAATGAAACATGGACCTTGAGCATAGTTCTTTTCTTGTGTCAAGCTCATTAAAAAATGAAACAATCACCTCTCTTGAACCTTCTTTTCATCCACCCTTCTCCTTTTTCTCATCTACTAGAGAAATTGGTGACGACCTCAGAGCCGGTGAATGAATTGAAGCTTGGAGGGCATGTCTCCAGCCTTTGATGATCTTTTTGGAGTTAAGCCACTAGCTCTCAAGTTGGGGGCATACCGAGCTTAGTCTTTGTTCTTCCTAGTGCTCGTAAATACATGAGAATGCATCCAGGTAAAATTTTATCTCTTTTTCAGACCTGTATGGATACACGAAAAAGGAACCCCCTGAAGTTGTCTTTAAGCTCTTTTCAGACTCTCTAAACATGAAAAGATTGTTGAGTGATATTGCTTCCTTTCCCACTCGTTAAAAGGTTTGAAAGGGCATATTTCGAGTGATAATTTATCTCTTTTTCGGCCTTGCGAGACTAACATTACGAAAAAGGACAATATTTGAGTCATCTTTAAGTTCTTTTCAGACTCTCTAAACATGAAAAGATTGCCGAGCGACCTTGTTCTCTTCATGCTCGTTAAAGTATTTGAAGAAAACATCTATTGAGAGATAGTTTATCTCTTTTTCGGTCTCATCAGACTACTTTACGAAAAATGAAATGAGAGAGTTCTCTTTTAAGTGTTTTTCCAGACTCTATAATCATGAAAAACCTTCAAGTTTTCCATCTTTGGACTCGTTAAAACAAACATTGACAGGCCCATATGGGACCGAACCCTTTCTTATTCTAGTTCGTTAAACAAAGGAAGAGGAACTTACTGAAGGTGAGTTATATCGAGCATGTGTTACCCTCATCGAGCTCATTAAATAAAAAAGAGGTACTCATCTATCTGGATGGGGGAAAAATTGAAAGAAGCAAGCCAAACAGTTTTTGAGAACATTACCAAGTAATTCTTAGAGTCGCCCTTGAACATGGCACCTTGTCTTTGCACACATTTTAATTTGCTGAACCTCTGCACTGAGCCAATCCTTTGAGTTTCTTTTACTCCTTTGGGTCACCTGACGTAAGTCACAACATCCACTGCATCATCAAGTTTTGGTCCATGTCATGTTTCTGCTGTCGTGCCTCAGTGTTCAAGGGAAGTATCTACCTCGAGAGTCAGCCATCACAAATATCTTGTTTCAATACCCGTGTCAGTCCATGTTCATTTGATATACCAATTACATCTCTGTGTCTGTTTCATTTCGTTGATGGGGGATACATCAAGGCCCTCCTTTGACGAGTCTATTCCTATCGACTTCAACACATTATCCATGAACTAGACTTAGAAACCAATTAGTACTTTGGGACCTGCATGCCTCAATGGCAAGCCTCCTCACGTTTGACAGTGAGTTTACATCATTGACCTCTGATCGGATGATTCCATGAATGTTCGACTTCAACTCATCCGTTCACATTCGTTGGAATGTACTAGGGTACCTTGGGAATCATTGACATCAATGGTGATTTCCCTCGCGCTTGTTAACGGTTTACATCATTGACCAGTAATCAAGTGGTTTCTGCCATGTTCGACATCAGGACATCTATTCACACAGTTATATTCGTACTACATCAGGATCGGTAAGAAGACCCTGAGTTGAGTGATCACTCTGATATATACTTTTCCCAGGTTGCGCATGAGTTTCTTTTGAACAATGACACATATACTGTTACATAGATCCACTTTGTATTGGTCGTGGCTATGTCTTGTCATCTCGTAGATCCACTGTGTATTCTTCGTGGCTATGATCAGTTCAGGTCATGGGAGTATAGATCCACACTGTATTTTTTGTGGCTATACCTTTTTATCAATATAATTATGGATCTACAGTGTATTTTATGGTGGCCATATCTTGCAAGTCTTGATCACCCAAGCATAGGTATGCCTTCCTTGGGTTTGAAGCATGTCATAATATTTGTTGGATGTTTATGTGCAACTTCTATCAGGTTCTCCGAGTCCACACTCTTGCTTTAAACATTCGTAAAGTGTTTCGGCCATCATACTCTCTTCTGGCCTCACACTTTAGGGGACATTCTGTTACACATGAAATTTGCACACATAGGTACCTCGCCCTAAGTGTCGTAAAGTGTCGTATAAGTGTCGCATACATCTTGACACCATGGCATAACCTATGTCACAATCCCTAGTTAATGTGGAGGAGGGATATATTACATGAAGGCAAAAAAATACTAAGTACACATGAATTATTATTAATATTCATGAAAAGAAATTGATTAACTTAGAGAATCAAGTGCACATGAATTATTATTAATATTCATGAAAAAGAAAGTAATTAAGTGTGAGGATACACCTCACATTTGGTTTCCTATTTTTTAGGGAAGGTGGAGGATCTCATGGATGGTTGAAATATTTCCTCCCCAAAATCCTTAAAATTATTGTTTAAAATAATTTTAACCCTTTTTTATAATTTTTTTTTTTTAAGAATACAAAACTTATCACAACTCAATTGTTAATCGTTAATAAAAATAGTTATCAATGATTTTTATTATTATTCATACACAAACTTATTATTATTAAAAACTTAAATAAAATAAATAAAAAATGGAATATTTGATAAAAACAAATTTTATGTTGGGTAAATCAGCCAAAGCGGATTAAAAATGGGTTATTTAGTAAGGAAATTTTAAGAAACAACGTATTAGTCAAAGTAGTTGGTAGTGGATTCACTCCATGAATTTGAATGGGATGTTCATTGAAAAGTAAAAGACTCRCAACTCTAATTTGTTTGTTGGTATTTATATGTCACATGTTGAATTATGACATAGACAATACATTGGCCCATATTGAATTATGACATAGACATAAACCTACAAAACCATATTTCATTTAGAAGAGCCCAAACCTCACCATATGGGATTAAGGTGGGATTAAGGTGATGAGAAGTGTCATTCTCTTTTAGTTTAAAGTAATATTTTTCTTAATTTTGATGGTGTGTGACATCTTTTTTTTAAGGTATATTGTGTGCTTTTTTATTTAAATTTTGTAAAATTCAAATTTAAAATTTATGAAGATATAGATGTACAAAAGATAAATTTTAAATTTTGATTATTGTTAAGATATATCTATTTTTATTGTAATAATATTTTTATATAAATTTCATATATACATATAACATTTCTTTTTATATACTAATATTTCTATTTATATGTGAATTTGATATCTTTCTTTTTATTTGTAGATCACATATCTCTCTTCCATTGTATATAGAAATAGAGAGAGATATGTGTATTTGTATCTATATTGGTCAATATATAGTATTATTAGTATTATTTACTATATGTATTATAAATTATTTTCAAGCTGATACATGGTGACATCATCGTTATTCATGTCACAACATATCTTCCATACTAAGTTATATAAGTATCTTTTGGCGCAAAGATGAAAAATTCTTTGGAAAAAAAATTGAAATTAAAGAATAAGACATTTGTTTTCATCTAAACCATGGCAGGGCTAGTACAACTTGCTTTAAGATACAACAATATTAAGTTTGATTTTTCCAACCAATCCTATTGGGTTTCTCAATCACCTAACATGCCACCATGGTTTATTGAAGATCATGACAAGTTTACTAGAAGATGATGTGGCATGTAGCAGGTCATGGCAACCTTGAACCTTCAAGTTGCAATGGCCTACAATGGGATGTAGAAAGCTTCTTACTAACTACCACAACATATGGAAATATATGATAGACTTACTATAGGTTGTGACAATCTATAACAAGGTGTAGCAATCTATTAGACAAATATCATACCTTTTCCAATGGATTTTGAAATTCATTCAAGTGATTTCTCGATTGATTGATAAGAGACAGGCCAATCCCAATGCATAGTAGGTTGACATGGATTATAGAATCCATGGAAAGCCTGCTACAAATAATGAGAAAACCAAGAGAGGCTTCCTCTAATCATAACTCAAGTGATTTCTCTTATTAAGATCATCGTGTCCTGGACTCATTATATAGCAAACTATTGTGGACAAATATGAACTAATACAACATAAACAATTATGTATCACAATATTTCAACTTCTTGATGTTAAGTATCAATTTTTAGTGTTAATGCAATTCAACTTATTATCAAACACATTCATTAAAGAGTATTTGACTTTTTCGAGTTGAGTTTCCTTCATTATCAAAGAAGTTTAACACATATCCAAAATTTATATCTGCATCACATACATATTACAATCATATTATCTCCTTGAAGTGGGGATGGGGGGTGAAAGTGTACATGTGCACACTTTCACTCCACACCAACACTCTCATAGGTTAGCTCAATCTATTTGAGACAACTAGTTTCAAGGCAAAGATTGCTAAGAGATCACGAGTTCAAGTTTGGTAGAGTCTGTGTGGGTTAGGAGTACATATTCCACTATGATGTTATTTACCTTAGACGCCATTCACAGATTATGAGGAAGCACTTGAAATTTTTCTCCAAAGACATTTTCACACACATACATATATAATCATGTTATATAATTTATATATTTGTTTAATATATATATATATATATATATATATGTTTGTTTAATATATAAATGGTAGTGATTAGGTTTATGAGGATGAAAAATTATACTAAACTTGATATATATTAATACTACTAACAAATATATTATATTATACTTACACTATAATATGTTTATATATATTAATACTACTAACAAATATATTATATTATATTTACACTGTAAGATGTTTATATTGTGAACAAGGATTTCATGAGATTCATCTACCCAATCAATTAAAAGATTTCATTTGACATTAATCTTTTGTATCATTAAATACTTTGTGTAGTGTGTGTCATCCATCAATGATGGCTTAGATTCCCTCTATAAATAGTAGAAAATAGCCTAATAGTCTAGTTTCTCTCTAGAAATAGCAAAAAATATCCTGATAGCCTAGCTTCCTATTATTGCTCAAACTCTCATTACGTGGAAAAGTCTAAACCATAAACATAAGATCCTAGATGAAACTACTAGGAAATCCACTCATTGTCACATCAATGGCCTTCCCCTCACTCTATACTAAGTAAATGAGGTCCTAGCCTAAGGGGGTGTTCCTAAAGGTCAACCTAGCCAAAACATTGTAACATGCAGGAGTAAAATTAGCTTAGGTTGATATGATTATCCAAACAAGTCAATTTTCTTAAATTATGCGATCCAATGTTATGAAGCATGCAAATATATCTTAATATTATGAAATGCTAATCTTAGTGTATGACTTGCTTAGAAAGAGATTCCAACTTCACAATACACCATAAAATTTAATGTCATCAAGAAAGATATTAAGCCCATGTAACAATTAAAATATTTAACACATCAAAGAGCATTCCATGAACATGCAAGTTTACAAGATACTTAATGAGTTGAAGTAGTGCATATGTGTTAAACCACAAAGATTACTTGCCAAGTCATGCCACAATATTACTCCAATGATTAAATGAGAAGTGTGAAATCATAAATATTGGGCAATTACCATGAACTAACAAGTATGAGAATCGTTGTAGACATTCCATGATCCAACCACATGAGAGAGATTAAAAAAATGAACTTTTTTTAGATGTGGTTAGTGGGTGGGTTAATTCCTTACTCAAAATGATGAAAATATCTTCCAAGACAATTGTTGAAGAAACATAAGTTATACCATGGAGTGTGTTCACCCAAGTAGCGCAAGAGTTAATCATTAAATATTTAATGAGTGTTTGCAAGTGACTTGTGTTCTTTAGGATCAAATTCCCAAATACGATTAATCCAAACCATCACCAACCATGAAATGTAATCAAGATTTTAAAACCATATGTGTGATTAGGTGCTTGGAGTATTAATTCACCTGAAAGAGAGGTTACTTGTGTATTTAGATACCATGTTGCATCATGATCATCCATTAAACCAGTGTAGCGTCAAATTCCAACAAGAAAATTAAAGGCATTTGATAAGAGCAAGTTAAAAATAAAGAAATTAAACCACACCCTACTCTTAAACACACCAAATTTGAGTTATTATAGCAATAAAGAGTGTTTTTAGATCTGTTATAAAACCCTCTAATGTAGAGATTATACCAACCAACAAGAAATTTAGAGAAAGAAAATTAATCCATAAGGCATTAAACTACATCCACTTCATAATTGAAATTTAAGTGTGTTAGATTTACTCTAATCCCACAATGCATAAAGATATTCCAGCCAACAAAATAAAGGCTTAAATTCACAAATCGGTGGGCTAATCAGTGCATCGATTTAGCCTTTTATGGTGTTTAGACCTTAGATCAACTTGAGATAGACAAAATTAATGTGTTAGATCCAAGTTGTTTCTCATATAAGATGTCATAGCAGCCAAACGAGGAGAAACTATGCAAATTGTTCCAGATCTAGCAATGGAAAGGAAAACGATTTGCAAAAATATTCAAGTTCACTTAGCAAGATATGGAAATTAAGCCATTAAACTTGAAATGCAATTTAAATCACAAAGATAAATACCATTAAACCCTAGATTTCATTAAACAAAAATTAAAAGAAAGATTTTGAATTTTTAATGGTTGGGAAAATGGGTAAGACCAATGCCTTCCTCCACTTGGGCTATTGAGTCACACTTAGTCATTCTTGAGATTATGTCCTTATGTTGGGTTTTATATGAAACAATTAAGTGTGCATTGAAATCCCCCAAAGTAATACACTTTGATATTTCAAGCTCTTGGGGGAGAATGGCCCTAGGGGAGTTCACTTCTAAGTAACATAAGGTAACCTCTACTTCTAGTCTAAAAATAAGAACTCGAAATCAAAGATGTTCAAAGCTCAATGTATTAGATATAAAAATAAATGACTAATGAATTGTAAGGGATGAGTTAACTATACCTTACATATTCCTCCAGTTTAGCATGGCACTCCTC
>ML813802.1:47487-73548 GCA_009831015.1 Picea engelmannii | reverse complement strand
CTTATATTTATATCAGTATGCTTCTCATTTTTCTTTCCCCCATATAAACAAGAATTTATGTGATGTGATGTATTCATGGTTTGGTAGATATTGCAGCTGTCTATATCCCAAAATAGACTCGTATCAAACATGTGATTGGTGTTTGTGAGGTGGTGAAGTCAATTGAACGACATCTAAAAAGATAAAGGATTCCAAAATCCTTGATAGTTGTATAGATGAGAAAATATCCAACCTAATATGGATTGTGAAAGGAGTTCCCTAGACCATGATCAACATGCCATTAAAAATAAAAAATCTACAGGAGGTGTAGAAAGGCCAATTACTTGAGTCAATATCAATGTACCTTTCCTTTTCTCCTTGTGAATTCCTCCAAATTAATTCCAATTCCCTTACTCAAGGGCTTATTCAGAACAAGAGGTTGAAAGGAACAACTATCAGCAACCATGAACACCCCAAGTGACAATGCATTTCAAATGTTAGTAGCTCTTTTGGATGCTTGGAACACTAATATAATGGATGCAAGACATGGCTTACACATTGAGAAGAGGATTATGATATGAGACACATAGATAAACAACTCATTGGATAGGACACATGCAGATCAAGTTATACAACTAGAAAATATGTGGAGATGTTATCCATAAATGGTCAAAATGAACAAATGTAAGTTAGCTTATGCATGTCAAACTCAGTTATCTCACATTGTGTGACTCCCTAGATAATCACTTTTTGAAAATAAACTTTACACATGTAAATGGTGATTAGTGAAGAAAAATATAAGTTGTGAAATGACCTAATGGGCCAATGTTTTTTCACTCATAATAGTCTATTGGAATCGAAAAACATGTCAAAATCCTTTTAACAAGTCCCTGTATCTCATAGTTGTTTTTTTTGTGATTTGGTCCATACCATCTTTATTGACAAGTTTGACATGGAAAAAAAATCCATTCATTATGCATTCTCTTACTTTAGAATAACTAGTCTTAATTATCTAATTTTAGGGCCAAGGAAAGAAGTCTAGATTTACAAGAAAGAAGCCCCACAGGGAAATTAGATCAGATACATAGCCCTAACCTATAAAATAACCCTTTCCCTATAGCCAATTGCATAAGGATTCCCCATCTTACCCTAGAGTGAGAGAATATATAAGGCTTCCTAACTTAAGTATGTTGGATCAATAATAATACACTTAATCAAAAACTTTATGATGGATTATAATCAAAATTGTGGAAAGAGAAGAATATGAATTTGCATGCTTGGATGTTCTAAAATCGGAACAATATGGAAAAATCTATATGTTAAAACAAACAATGAAAACATTATAAGTCATCATTAGTCAACAAGGGACATAAAACTAACCACATAACAACATTTTTTTTAAAATGTGTGCCTCTTAGTATGCCATTTCAGATTATTTAAGCTTAGACTTGATTATTTCAAGATACCTAATATTTTATGGTTTTTTTACAAGTTCAAAATTATATTGTGAAATAAATATGAAGAATATATATACGTATCACTTTACATGGTCAACCACTTAAAGGAGATGGTGTTTCATTCCAAATAAAGTAAAAGTGTAGTTAATAACCTTATTGGTAATTGAAACATCTTGTCTCTATCAACACTGCAATATTGATCTTGGTCTTCAAGGAAAAAACAACTGACCTGAGCCAACTTGAACCTTGAAAAACCACCACCCTTTCTTTAACCTTTATGTTATAGGTGCATGGAAACTTATGCTAGTGAAAACCACACCACAAATACAAATTGAGATGGTCTAGGAATCAAAAAAATAAATTCTTGTATTTCAAAGTATCGTTGATGGATAACATGTATTTACAATGGAAAACCACTTGCATGTTATGCATTCCAATTAATCTTCACCTCATTTTATTACTTGGAAAAATAACAATGGTTTTTATCATTTTTTAATATTCATGCCCCATGGTTAGCTCCCATGAGTGGTGGTGCCGAATGGAAATCCATGGGATTCCATGATGGCGTCCATTAGCACCAATAGGAACACATGTACTGCCACACAAAAAAGAAATCCCAAAATAATATGTATTTGCCTCAAGAACGTTATCAATCACTATAATTTATTGGTCAACTCTCTAATTTTCCTCCAGAATGCTATCAATCTCTATAATTTATTGGTCATCTCTTTAATTAGTTTTATTGAGTCGTGTATGATATCTCTTCAAGATCATTAATGTAAGATCCAACATCACTCATGATATTATCCAAAATGTCATTTTCAGTGAAGGATTTTCTTCAATCTATCATACTCTAAAATATTGAACCTAGGCTCATTTAATGTTCCATACTCTGTATGGAAGCTCTATCTATACTCTTAACCAATTTTGTTTTAATTTTTGCAAATAAGTTTGAGATATGGTTTGCATAATTTATTAAATAAACTTGCTACTACATCATAGTAGCATACATGCATCTATAGGCATGATCATGACATATTTGTCTTTGTTATTATTTCTTTGTATGTAGTTATTTCCGGTGTTAACCAATGTGGAGGAAATGTATCTTTAAACTACAATGTAAATTAATATTAGCAATCTCAATAGAAAGGAGTCATAATACTATGACATCCTCCCAACTACAAATCATGTTAGCATTATTGAAATCATGTGAATGTCACCTTAAGTGAATTACCATGAATAGGGTTTCCCTTATGACATCCTCCCAACTACAAATCATGTTAGCATTATTGAAATCATGTGAATGTCACCTTAAGTGAATTACCATGAATAGGGTTTCCCTGAGACGGGAAAATACATAATCACACTAGTATTTACAATAGAAATGATGTAAGCAAGATGAATGTCTAATAAAGTCATTTACCAAATTGATTTTTTAAGTTGGTCTAGTACATGTTTAAAGCAAGCAATCACCATATATCCATGATCATTTCTATGTGTTGATTTTCTATATAGCTTGTATCCCATTGTCCCCCATGTTGTTCCCTCCTCTCTGTAATGTACCTAGCTCCCTTGCTAGGCACAACACTACCATTTCTACCAACATAACTCTGATACCAAAATTAAATGAATGCATGTAGAAAGATAAAATTCCCATGAAATTACTAGTAAATTTAAAGATGTGAATGTACATTTTTTAAACATTCATAGCATGAAAAAACACACAAAATGCAAAGTAAAAATGCAACACTAAACTCAACATTTAACATGAATAACACAGTGGGTAAGAACACTTATCTCATGCACAAATTTCATCAATTGGATTGAAGGATCTTCCTCCCAATAGTAGGATTGTTGTTCCATTTCTCTCAACAACAAGCCACCCTCAAGTTGGGGCTATGAATCCACAATGACTTCTACCTCTCATGGGTGGCCACACTATCCACTTCAAAACCCAATACTCAAATTTCTAGCTCCTACAAAAATTCCAATCTGTTGGCTCTCTTTCCCCTCAAACTATACAATCTAAGGAATGTGATCCCCTTCTTTGCCATGCAGTCCCTCAGGCTATCCCACTTCCCTCCAAGGCTCCAACACAAGGTTGTCCAGGAAATATCGCAACTAAGGACTGCAATAATTCTCAGTGGTAATAGGAGTACTCATAACAACCTTGCCCAAGGCTCTTGAGCGATTTCCTCAACATGAAACTCACTTATAGGCACACTTCCTAATTCTCAACATAAAAAGATAGCTCAACCAAGATATCTTTCCATACCCATTATCGTTGGTGCTCTTTAAAACCAAGCTTTCCTCTTGCTCTCTTCTCCTAGCTATAAAAATTGCCCCTTTTTCCTACTCAAATTTCCTTTTCTCTCATGCACGATTTGACTCTCACAATTTCCAAAAAGTAGTTGTACTCAACCCATGCTATCATAAATTGGAGAGATGACTTTTCCCACCAACCTCTTACATGCATTTAATGCTTGGTTTGATAATTCAAAGGTGGCAAACATTAATAATATAATGGTTTAAGTTTATTAGTGTAATACCCATGTTTCCCCCAGTTTGTAAATATAACTATAACTAGCCAAGAGACTATGGAAGACTAGATATGTGTGAATGTTTGATTTGATGAACCTTTGTATAAAAGGGTCAATGTATGTATTTTTTGTTATTAATAGAAAATGGATAAGTGTTGCATAACTGCTGAAAGGGGGGGTTTCCAACATAAACCATGGATTCTATGAGAGAGATGGTGAGGGAAACCAAGAATGGTTGAGATGAACCTCACCAAACCAATACCTTACTGGATGTAATTTATCAATAGTTCTCTGACCCATAGATGAATTACCAGTCAGGTTGGTAGTTGGAAGGCCCTCCTCAAGAGTTAATGAGGAGATGGGCTAGGGTACCCATCTGTAAGGCTTCCAGACCTGATAAACGAGGTTGATGAGTGAATGTGGAAGTACTCGTGCATAACTCCTTGCTTGGTATAGACAAAATCGGTTGCCAAGATCCTTTGGGAGGAGGAGAGTAACCTCCAAACCTGACTGTCATTGAGCAAGGATAAAGAGTCTCTCTCAGACCATCATGGTATAGCTCGGGGGTGGCCAATGGTAAATCCATCAGGAGTGGTTGTGCCAATGGTTGGGTGGAAAAAGGCACCCCTTTCAACAATCGCTTCATAGTTTCCAATTTTTAATAAGTATCTTCATACTCCGTGTAATTAAATGGAAGTGATGGTTGAATGTCTATGTTTATGGTTAAGTTTTACAATTTTTTAACAGTTATTAGAAATTCTCATTTTCTTTTGTAAACTGCTATATTTACATGGTATTTTTTTTACCTCAGTTTAATAGCTAGAGAGCTATGGGACATGAGTCTGTAAGTAAGTCTAAGTATAGTCTACGGTTTCTGCACTGTCTAGAGATTTCCTAAGGGGAATTTCCCCCAAGATGGACTTTGTAGTGCAAGAGTTGAGATGGGTTTAGCTAGATTATTTCAGTGTTGTCAACCTCTCGAATTCCCTTCACGAGAAGACTAAGTTCGAATTTGGTGGAAGGAGGGTGCCTCCATGAGACCCTTCACCTATATGACCAAGGGCTCATGCCCAGGTCCTTAACCAATTCACGGCTAAGAGATCAGTGTGTAGCCCATGAGAAGTTTTGGAAGACCCGTGTGACTAAGGTTTGGGAACCCTATGCTAGGCCTGAAAGGAGTTAAGTCTTTCTGGCTTGAGAACTGCAGGAGTTTGGAGCTTCAGGGTGTTACAACCTTACCGTTTGCAAACTGACTGAAGGACACCTATCGACTTGGTAAAACACGAGGATGCCCGATGTCTAGAGGTTTCCCTAATAATGGCAGAATAGACATGACCCACCCTTAAACCCTGACTCACTCACCAATCATGAAGTAACACGAGTTGTATATCCAAGGGTATTTGATAGTTTCCCTAGCCGTTGGATATACATCGAAGTCAACTCCAATGCTGACCACTTTGGGGGAACAACGATGTCATGACCCCAGATTCCCCGAATTCCGAAGTTGTGAATTGATTAGGGTCGTGGATCTAGGAATTTGTTGGGAATCATTCTCAGCCGTTAGATCAAACTTAGTGAAGAGGTAGTGTTAAGTACTTCGAGGAAGTCCCACTTCAGGAGAATAGAGGTGGTTTAACGCAAAAAATTCTGAATTCTAGAGTTGCGAAGTAATGTGGATCGTCGATCTAAGGACCCTTTGATATCCCTCTCAACGGTACAATCAACAAAGAATACAGACTTATGTACAACAATTTGGTGAAGTCCTACTCTGGGAGGAAAGGAGTGTGGAGTGGGTATAAACCCATGTGTTAGAATCAATATTTTTAGGGTAAAAGTTAGATTTTGTCTAAAGTTTGCAAAGTCATGCCATGGTCTTGGGAAGACCAAAGCATTCTTAAAGTGAGTCACAATTTGTGTATATAGGGATTCATGGGATGGATCAAGAAGCCTTAGGTCATTGATAAAATACAGGGTAAGGTGCATGCCAAATAACAGTCAAAATCACAAGTCTGAATCAATGGTTTGTGTATATCATCACATATTATGAGGTGAAAAAGTCATTAGAAGGTCCATGGGTTGTTTTTCATCATGAAATATTTTGTTAGGTTCATTGTTTTGAAGTAAAAAATGACTTCATATAAGGGAAATAATATGTCATATTTAAAATCGTAAGTTTAGGAGGGAGGTCTTGTCAAAGCATGTTAATGAGCATGATCACATGTAATGAAGTTAATGCAAGTGCTTGATGGTTCTCTATGTCATTTGTACCTTTGGAAAGATCAAAAGTTGGGCGCTCTGCGCAAGTCACTTAAATGATATAAAGGGTCTTTTCACTTCAAATGGGTACTATTCCATTTCAAAAATTCTCCACATCAAATCATACATCCTTCTCCATCATATTTCATCCCTCTGCACACATTCTAGACCTACAAGCTGGTTTCTTCCCTCTCGAGCAAGCTCCAAAATTCCCTGCTACACAAACCCTGTTTCGCGCTATGCAAATGCTGGGAAAACTCTCGTGCTATGCAACTGTTGTCATGTACTCCTCGCTATGCAAATCCCAATGATTATTTTCCCATTCCTCATCTCATACCTAGTCACCAGCTATAATAAACACATCTAAAACCTAATTACCCATGCATTCATACCTTGCTAAGTAACATGCCTCTCACACAAAAAGGGTTTTCATACTTTTTTGGAACAAACCCTAGCTCTGTTAGACTTTCTATGCAAACTTACCTGTTAGGTTTTGAGCACTCCTTTTCTTGCCATAGATTCACATCCATCTTGCAGAGATATTCATTCAACTATGACAACACATGAGAAGAATAAACATAGAGGTGGGAATGTGTTAAGGTATGAGACATAGAGCCCCAGTTTGGTGAACTCATACCCTGTGTTCAAAGTTTCTTTTTAGCAGGTCGAGTTCATTCGATTTTGTGAGAAAATTTAAGGATACAACTAACATCTGACAAAGGATTTTCCCCTCAACTACAATGGTGTCCATACAACAATTGTTGGGGTCATCTTCCCAGTGTTAGAGGGGAAAATTGATGTTGCTACAGAGATCCCAATCCTAGGGGAAATATGGTTTAAAGGTATGCCTTTGGATTTTGTGCTTTACATTGATTTACCCAAGCCTAAATATAGAAATTAGAAGATAGGAACCAACATTCCTAGGGAGTATGTTCTAGATCCCTATGAGAAGTTGTTGAGGGTCATACAAAGATATTTTACTTGTGAGGGCAAGTTTGATAGGGTATACTAGTACCGTGTGAGACTCCTCATGCACTTCACAGGGAAAAACCCTCTCAACTTACCTTTTTACCTGTATAGAAGCTTAGGAAAGATGGAAGACAAGGTCCAAGCCATGGCTGACCAACTTAAGAGTAGCTTGTTCCAATTTTCCTTAGTGAAGCTACTAGTTTTTGAGGAACTCAGAAAGCTAAATAGGGACTGTGATTCTTTCTTGTCCTTAGCCAATATTCCCTTGGACCCCAAAAGAGATACCCCATTGTCTGTTGAAATATTTTCTCCTAGCAACTTAGGTCAAAAGGGAGAAAGTGTTGCAGAGAAAGGAAAATGAAAAGAATTTGAAGGCTCTCCTCCAAGCTAGCCAGTTCCAAAAAAGGGTATGAATTTGTTGTTTACTGATAAACTAAAAAAGACCCAAAAACCCAGAAGGCAAACCACAAGGTCAACAACTAGAATAAATCCTACACCTATAGTGCAAACAAAATATGTTGAGTTTGCATCTTAGGAGATGGATGAATGAAAAACCAAAGAAGGAGAGAAAAAATCAGAATTTAGGGAAATGCAACAGCAACTCAGAGAGGCTCAACATGTGATTGTTCAGTTTTATCAAGAGAGTAGAGAGCTGAAGAAGAAGATAGATGACAGAAGTTTCGAGGAACAAACATCGCAGGTCAAGACAAATCCTAAAAGTGAAACATCCAAGGGAAAGGGAATTTTTGAAAACCCTGAGGCCATAGTTGTAGCCAAGCCCACAACACCTCTGACAAGATCCTCGACCGGGAAGAATAGTCCAGACATACAGGGCAAGCATGAAACAAGTGAGAGACCTCCTACTTCACCCACAGAAGGAGAAAATAACATAATATGGATTAATAAGAAGTTGAGGGAATCTAAAGATCAAATCATTCATCTCAGGGAAGAAAAGAGGATATCATATGACATATCCATGAAACACTTTAAAGAATGAAAACTAGCCAGAGAAAATGCATGTGCATCCCTTTCCAATGCCTAGTCAAAATTGAAGAGAAATGCAGCCATGTTCAGGCAAGTAGGAAATTTGAAGGTACAAATCTTAACACTAAGGAAGGAAAACATGCATCTTAAATAAAGGTTGCAATTGAATGATGAAGACATAATAAGATTATAACTACTTGTAGAAGTAGCAGAAATATGACTCAAGCAACTTCACATTTTTGCATTTTTGGGAAAAAATCCATTACAGTTGCAACCTAAATGGTGATTAAAGGAGGAAGAAAATTAACAAGGTTTAACATATTTCTATAAGAAAAATCTTTTTTGAAATCATTGTGCCTCTGATTCGAACAAATATGACAGTATGAGGCAACCTCTTAAACTTAGCTGCAGTTTTGACTGATAATAAGGCATACACAACACTTGCGTAGCGAGAACACGATACACAAATGTTGTAGACACATATGATTGAAAATGATAGTATACAATTATTGATGCACCACAATGGAGGTCAAATCAAGTTTCAAATCGGTAGCTACCACTTGGATCTGCACAAGTTTTAAGAAAACCAAGCACGCGAAGCAAACATTGTAGGTAGCATTTACGTAGCACTAGCTCTAGTATGCTACACAAAGGTGATAGGGATACCTAATAACGCACCAATTATCTCGAAGGGGTCTCTAGATGCACCTGATGACTCATCCACACTTCAGAATTGAATTTTGCTCAGATATTTGATTTTATAAGATACATTTTGTTTTGCATTAAATATGGTCAAACCAGACTTACTATTTTTAGTAAAGTCGTTTTGGAGTTGTTCTCTTCCAATGTAACTAGATCCACTATTGTAGTCAGCTGGAGCTCGACTCCTAGTAGCCTAGTTTAGCAAATAAGATTTTATATATTTTATCATTTTGATGTAAAGAGGGGCGAGTTGGAAAAAGTATAGACATTTTGATCTTCATTGTAATTTTCTAAATCTGATAGAAATACAAATGCAGAAGTCCTGAACTCTTTATGAAAAATATTCTAATGGTGGTGATTTGAAGATTGTACTATTTTCTTTGAATTTATTTCTTGTGTCCTCACTTTCATCTAAACTTTTCTTCTGTTTAAATTGGATAATTAAGGGTCTAGAATTCATCTAATGGTGCTCTAAACTTAATTGATTTAAACTCTGTTTATCTTTTTAACTAAGGTCAGAATTCATCCTTCATGGTGCTCTGATTTTGTTATGTGTTTTTGTTCTTCTTTCACCCTACATAATCGAACTCAAAAATGAAATTTCATCACCTTATTAGCCTTTGTTCCTCTGGGGATTTCTATCTACAAGTCATTGTTTTCTTTTGTTTTCAGGGGTTGACTCCATATCCCAAGAGATATTATACCTCCTTGCTAGCAAACCTTGAAAAAACTATCTCAATCATCTAAACCTAGCCATCAGTTCAAAAAACAATCTGTCTATTAGAGATAAAGTCTTAGAGAGAGCCCTCTCTAGATTGGAAAGGCTAGTTTCCAGTCTTAAAGTTGGTTTGTAGGTTGTTTCCTCAGCCAATTTTTTTTACTCAGTGATAAAACCCCAAACGTCGAAGTTACGAATTAACGTGAGTCGTAGAATTCTTCCATTCTTTCTATCTTGCTTCTTCTTTCTCAATTTCTCTCTGCAAATGTGTGTAGTATTTTATAGCTATATCTATTCTGTGCAGGTTCAATACATTTACATCCATAACTCAGATTTTAGTATGGTGGAAACCGTTAGAAATCTCGTGGTGAGAAGAAGTCGATGGAGATCCCAGAATCAGGATTTGAGATATTTATGGAATTTTTTTTTATGATTCCCCATCCCTTAAAAGAGTATGTAGGGGTCGGGTGTGTTACAAATTGGTATGAGAGCATGGAAACAAAAATTTTCTTGCTTGGGCTCATGCATGAGTCGCATAAAAATATTATTAGATAAATTTAAGGGGTAACACCCTACCTTACCCCCTTCTATAAGAAAATTGTCTGAACCTCTACTGAAGAGAGGAATGAAACCTTCTATTGTGGATAGATGTTTTGGAAATCTGCACTATATGTTGCTAATGTTTCCAAATAAAAAATATGAATTCACTTTGCAAGGATACATGTTGTTAATGAATCAGTAGGTCATTAACTAACACAAAATGTTTTATCAGCACTTAAGCAGTCAATGAACAATAGAAAAACTACAACGTAAGGGATGTTGACACACCATGAGTTGGGGGAAATCTCCCACAATAGAGAGGAATAATCTTATGAAAGGAGGGTGATGGAAACCCCTCCAAATTTGGCCAAAACTATAAGAAGCCTCATGGTATAATTACATAGTTGTAAGGATGACAATGAAAGGATGATAAAGGAAAAAGAAAATCATACTGAAATTAATGTAGTCTTACTGTAAAGTCTATCAGATATACAAAATCAACTGCAACATGGTCCAATTGTCAGTCATGTGGACATACATCATACTAAGGAATCTCCAAGTCCACTTGAGATACAAAAGCATGGTACTGAAAGTGGCTACAACAGGAGGAGCACCTCAAGGAAGGCCCAACATGGAGCCAATAGACACTCACCAAAGATTCCTCTGAGGACACTAACAAATCCAAGGAATATTCTAGTGGAAAAACTAGTTCCCATTCCTAGAAGAGAAGGAATAAGAGGAAGCATTCCAAGAGTCATGACCTTAAAGAGTTCAAGAAATCCAAACCAACCACATTTGATGGAGATATTAAGAAGGGGGAAGAAGCATAATTTTGGCTACTCAGTTTGAAGAAGTACTTCAGAGTCCATGACTACTCTGAAAGCTTAAAGGTTTGGATATCCATTTTCAACATGAATGAGAAATATTTCATTTGGTGGGAGGACTTTAGGAATGTGAAAGGAATCCATGAGAAGGACTTGTCATGGAAACAATTTGAGAAATACTTCAAGAAGAAGTATTTGTCAGAAAAGTACTTTGATGGGAAGAACAAGGAGTTTTATGAACTCAAGCTGGGACAACTCACCCTAGATGAATATATCAACAAATTTCTTGAGATGATGAGGTATGTTCTCTATATAAAGGATGAAAAAGTAAAGATGCAACAATTTATTAGTGGATTACCTCAATGCTACTGAGATATAATTGAGTTTGATGAGCCAAATATTTTAGAAGATACTATTCGAATGGCAAGGTATTGTTATGATAAATTCAAGAATAAGACAAAACCCCATGAAGACTGGAAGAAGAAAAAAATTCCAGGATTCAAGAAGAAGGGGTTTAAATCCTCAAGATTTAAGAACCATGGGAAAATCTCTAAGATGAGCCTTCCTACTAGAAGTGTGTATCAACAAAAATTTCCATCCCAGAGTGGAAATAAACCATTTGGAGTAGTCCCAAGTAAGAATGATAACACAAATAGAGAACCCTTGAAATGTTGGGGTTGTGGAGAAGAACATCTGATGAGGGATTGTACAAATAGGCAACCGAATAATAGGAGGGTCTACATCGTTGAAGAGGCTACCACAGTCAATGATGTGGCTAGGAGCAGCCATAAATTTATCCAGCCTTGGATAATAGACAAGCTGATCACCAAGCTTCAGTGGTGGAGATGGAAGGTATGATTTCCAACTATCATGTTTCCATTTTAATTGACCCTAGTTATAATTGGAGTTATGTCACCCCTCAAACTGTTGAGAAATGTAAATTGCAACAATTTAAACATGTTAAGTCTTGGAGGGTGCAACTGGACACTGGAACTAAAAGGAAGGTAACATATGCCATACCATCATGCCAATTCATTATGAATGGATTACCCACCTGAGAAACCTTAAACGTGCTTCCTTTAGGATCTTATGACTTGTTGATTGGCATGGACTGGTTGGTTTCCCATAAAACCAAGTTTGACTATTACAATAAAACTTTGGAGTGTGAAGATGGAGAAGGGAGAAGGATAACACTACATGGGATTCAAAATCATGTCTCAGTGAGACAAATATCATCCCTCCAAGTGAAGAAGTTTTGCAGAAAGGGATGTCCCTTGTATGCAATACAAGTGCTGAACTATGTTCAGAACAACAAACCCAGTCTAGAGGACCATCCCATATTAAGAGAGTATAAATATGTATTCCCAGAAGAGGTGCCAGGTCTACCTCCAAGAAGGGATATTGAATTTTCAATAGAACTTGTATCAGGAGCGATGCTAATGTCTAGAACACCCTATAGAATGAGTACACCAGAGCTAGTTGAGCTCAAACTATAGCTAAAGGAGATGTGGTACAAAGGCTACATTCGACCTAGTGTGTCTCCATGGGGAGCACCAGCCTTGTTTGTGAAAAAGAATGATGACACACTCAGATTGTGCATAGATTATAGAAAACTCAATAAGATGACCATCAAGAATAAGTATCCCTTACCAAGTGTTACACGTCAAAATTCCTCACTTCGATAATGTCACATTCTCATTATTGCACCTGTCGCACTTTTGTCACAAGTGTCGTAAATGTCACATTTTTGTTCTGCATATGTCACATTGCGAACAACGTCATGTAAACACTTGATACATCCTATAGAACATGTTGGAAGGGGAAACCAAATCATTTGACAAACTAAGAAATTTTTTTTTTCTTGATAAATGATCATCTTAATGAAAGTTTGGAAGATCAATGCTCCTCTGCTCATATGCAGGGAGTGCTAGCACTCCCTGTACATCTAGCAGGGAGCGTTGCATCGCTCTGTTTCTAGTTCTAAGGGAGCACCGATTGGTTGAGATAAGCATGGGAATAAATCCCTCTTATCTCTAAAGACAACTAGAGATGATCTGAGTTGGTTTGGCTTGGTTCCAAGATTTAGGTTGCATCTAAGGGAGATGCCACAACTGATGGAGTCATATCCTCAAATTATTCCAAATATAAATAAGGTGGTTGAGCCTCTCAAAGCCTATAAAAGGATGCATTCTCATGGTGAAGAGGAGGAGAATAATCAACAAAAAGTGTTATCATTCTGATTGTGGATCTTTCAAGCAAGGGGTCGGACAAGGAGGACTTGGAGAGGTTGTTGCAACTGCATCTACAGATTGTAAGTGCCTTGTAATTCTCTCATTAATATATTCTTGTAGTATTTCCTTCAAGTTTGTGTATGCTTGCATATACTTTTCGATTATTAATAAATTTAGTTTAAACTAATCTTGGTAGAGTAGGAAGTCTTTTTTTTCTTCGTTGCCCATTGGATTGTAGATATCATTAAGGAGATTTAAGAAGAAGTTCATCTTGGATTAAGCGAGGACAAGATTCAAAAAAAGGTACATCATGCTTTCTTCCTCTTTTTACTTTGAATAGTTTAACTACATTTAAAAGGAATGTTAGTGTCCAATGCTAGCATCTTTATGTCTTGGTAGTAGCGGTCTAGAATCCAAGAGGATATTCCCCTGTTCGCAGGAGAATTTTCCTACAACAGAAATTGGCGACTCCACTAGGGATCAAAGCTTTCAGTTTTGGTTTCTTTCCTTGGTTTTGTATTTGAGTTTTTCTCATCTTCAGATCCTATTTGTTTTATTTTCCCTTCTATACATCTGTTTTCATTACTGAAGTTGTCTCACGAAGACTGTTGATCAAACTTCCCGAGTTTTTCATTTTCTGGGTTGTTTCCATTTTTTCGTAGAAACCTGCGCCCTCTCCATTTACATCTAGAGCACTAATTTCCTGATCGATGCTCCCCTATAGTGTGTTAGGGAGTGTTGTAGTGCTCTGGTGCTATTATAGCAAGAGCGTTGATTTTTCCTCATGTTGAAAAATTGTTGATTGCCTTTGTACTGGGTGTGATTCTTGGGTATTTCGTTTTAACTCAGAACTTGTTTTATCAGTTCATGTCTTCTGTTAGGCCTACAACTTGCTTCTTTTAAAAACATTTGACCTTTGATTGGATTTTATCATATCTCCTTGTTGTGAAATCACCCTTTTTTCTTCAAATTTTGGGTTCATTTTGATTTTTTTTCGTTCATTTGATCGATTAAAGATTGTTGCAAGGAAAATCAAGGAAACTCAAGGATATCTTTAATTTTTTAATTGATCTATGATCTTCATATATTTTCAGAGAATTTCTTTAGTGTTTTTTGTTGTTTTTGGTGTTCTTTTTTGGAAACTTTAGTTTGTTTTTGTCTCTTATTGATTGTTGTGAGAGTGCCTTTTGTTTGTGTGATTCTTTCTCCCCATTGTCTAAAGCTGCAATAATGAAATTATTTTTATTATTGACATAAGAAGCATTAAACAAATCAATTCAMATTCATAATCAAACAAAAKGATACTTTTTACGATTGGTTTTTGGATACCGAAAAATATTTGTTTATAATTTAGMACTTAAATGGATTCTTGTTGAAAACAAATTGCATGAAATTTTTGCATTCTTGTGTTTGGTAGTGAAAGAAAGAAAACTCTTCTCCTTCCCGTAAATAGAAGTTCATCGAAAGAAACATTTTATTATCATTCTTTTACTTCTTTGGGATTCGAGTCGCAACATCATTAGTTTCACTCTCATTCTCCTTCGTGTAACGAATAACCACTAAAATCAACGCTAATTAAAAATCGATCTAGATTTTTTTTTTCTTTTTAGATTCTTTACACCAACAATAAACTAGGACTAGCACTTTGGATTAGGCTGTGAGAATAAATATCCAAATCATTCAAGACAAAATTAACATCTTGCGATCGAGAGAGTACAATTCAATTTTCGCATAAGCATTGCTGGGATCCCCCTCTCACATAGGGGTTACGCATGAGGTCATGTTCGAGAGAGAAACATATATTATCCCTCTGAGGTTTAACCGTTCGTAGTAGTAAGAAATCATTTTGGGGGTTCTTCTTGAGGTCCAAATGTCTTCATTTTGTCTCGGTGCTTTGTGAATTCTGAATCCATTCAGGGTCCTATGGAGTTCTACCGATCCACTTATCCTCAGTTTTCTTCAAGGATTTCAGACTTGTTATCATACCCATACGTTCGGATTGGAATGTCGAATGTACTCACCTAGAGGTTGACTGTGAGTTGGTGTCCTTAATATCCATAATATTTAGGGTCCTTTCATAAGGTGACAGTGAAGGAAGTCTTCGTTGTACATGGAACATACATTGGTCAAACTCACTCAGGCTCCTTGGAGGGTAAATCCATGATTATTATGTGGAATATTGCACCAAGGCATAAGTCTGTTAAGTAGGTTGTCAATGTAAATGATCCACCCTCTCATATCCTAGCCCCTTCTCAATTTGATCACATGATGTTGGATTTCATCACCAACTAGTACGATCATTGAGAGAAGGTATTGTTTGCTTGTTGGTTCTTCTAGATTTTTAGTGAGTGTTGTTTATTTACTTAATTGTTTTTCAAGTTTGAGACTGTAGACGATAAAGGTCTTCATAGATCACATATGATGCAAGGGCTTCCTTCAAAAGGCTATGAACCCTTAACTCCTAATTCACCTGAATATTTTTACCGTGAAGAGGTATAAATCATTCAGATGTTAGGAGGGTTTCTACTCCTTTGTTAGAAAATAAAGAAAGAGCCTTGGTTATGGTTGAGGAAGATACCATTCATCCTATTAAACCTGTTTCAAAAGTTCCTATCGATCCACTCATTCTTTGATTGGACTCGTTAGGCAATGTCATAGAAGAAGAGTGTCCTCGTCTACCGTCAAGGCCATACACTGAGACACAAATGGAACAAACACAACAAGATTTTAATGATGAGTACATGACCCCTGTCTGGTCTACTGAAATGGTAAATCCACAACAAATACCTATTCGTTCCATATGGATAACTCCATCGGGATGTGATCTTTACGAAAAATTCAATTTCAGTTGACCACCTCTTGACCCTGTTACCTCTGCTGGTGTCGAGGTAGGATCGTTTGATCAAACTATTGACCATCCCATCGAACAAGTAGTCAATCTTGTTGCTATGTTAGTACAAGTCCAAAGTAACACTAGAGTCATAATGCCTAGTCATACACAAGGTACTTTGATGGTTACTCCTACCACACCACCTCTTCAATCAACAACTCCTTATGTTCCACAAAATCCTGTTGGAACACCTATACATCACAAAATGCAAAACCCTTCCATACACGCTCACTCAACCGCGGGACAAATCCTGACTGGGGGGAAACCATCATCTAGCGGGCCTGTACCTCTTGGGGGAAAACCACCCTTAAACATACCCACTGGGGGGCTACCTCCTTTTATTGGTCAAACCTCAGTTGTCACTCACGCTATGGTAGGGGGACAACCTCCTTTTTCTAGAAACCATTCACAATACTGGGGACCACCCCAAGGAGGTACGTTTCGCCAACCATATCAAGGAGGAGAATCATACTCGAACCCACAAGGAGGAGTACACTTCTAGAAGATTCCTCCTCTAGAATGTTCTTAGGTGATGGTAGCACTATACAAAAGCGGTTCAAGCAATGTAATGAGACATGAAAAGAAGTATTGTATTTGGAGTTGAAGCTCAATAGGAGGATGCCCCGTCGAAGAGGAAAGTGAACAGGAGAGGATCCCTTCCATAATAGGATCCTTTGTATGGTGTTGCCCTACCTCAAGGCTTTGATGGTAATAAATGAGATTTTTCATATTGTTCTTCTATATCTATTGTGGTGATTTTGTATTCAGTCTTTGGTTCTTAACATAGGAGTACCAAATCCTAATCCTTTTGGATTACATTATGGAAAACCTTTCCCGGGTGTCTCGAATCCCACTTGGGGTCCTCAAGGACAACAATATTGTCCTCCCCAAGGGCCAAATTTTTACCCTCAATAAGGACAAATTGTTTACCCCCCTCAAGGGAAAAATGTTTATCCACTTCAGCCTAATCAAACGACCTATCCTCCCATGGGCTACAATGTTTATCCTCCCCAGAATCAACTGGGTTTCCCTCCTTTCATGAATGTTCCTCAACAACCACTGAATCCTTCCTACACTGGCCAACAACAATCATATACGAGAGGGCCTATTGGTTACAATTATCCATCTCAACCAGTTTATGACCCTATTGGTGTCCCCATGCGGCACCGGTATCATCCCCAGGTTAACTAACAACTACCATTCCTATCCATGATGGATCTACCATATTTATCTCGGTTGACAAATGATCCCATATTGCATTTTCCTTTATGGACAATAATTCCTACTAAATTACCTTCTGACATCCCCAAATTTGATGGTAAGCCGGGCGAAGACCTGAACAACCATGTTATGATGTTTCATCTATGGTGTTCATCAAACTCACTAATGGATGATTCTATTCGGTTCCGTCTTTTCCAGCACACACTCACGGGTTCAACAACCAAATGGTACATTGAACTCCAATGTGGTACTTTTCAAGATTTCAACTCCTCGACCATGGATTTTCTCATGAATTTTCAATTACCCATTCGTTACGAGACCGATACAAAAATATTGAGTTCACTTCATCAAACTAACTTCGTACATATCTCTAATCACATTCATGAGTGGAGACGGCGATTAAGGTTGATCAAGGAAACCATTCCTAACCAATTGTTGGCAGAATGGTTTATTAAATCTCTTTTACCCCCAATTTCTCGTGACGTCGCCATGGGTGGTGTTTTAACTGAGGAGGAAGCCATTGCTCATGCTCAGTACTTGGATTTGGTTTATTCCCAATCTGCTATGTTATATGAGTTAATTCTGAATGTTCCCCGCATGTCCACTGATCCATCCAAACCATATTTCACAACTCATGCAGATGAAATTATCAGTGTTGTCAAAACCCAATATTCGTCACAGTTGACTGACTAGTCTAATCACTTTGTTTTTGCACCCATTACCGGCTCGACCTCACTCTCCTCCGCCTCCTCCCCCGACTCAAATATCTGAGGTGAATGCAGTTCAATCTGCTTCTCCACAACAATCTGGGGGAAAGAAGAAAATGAAAAATAAACCCAAAAAGAACAATAATAATAATGAAAATCCAAAAACACCAACTCAACCACCTTCTCCTGAGAAACAACCACAACAAAAACTGAAATTTTCGTGTCTCAGTTGTGGTGATGATCATTACACCTGAGACTTTCCTCATCGCAACGAAGTTGCAAAACTTTTCAAAGGGATTTCCCATACGATTGTGTTGACACAAACTTTTCCTCAGTAGAAGTCCATGGTTGCACAAGCCCCTGCTCCTTCGACAGGGGGCAATCCCAATCATCCTCATAGTGAGGAAGCCTCATGGAGTGCCCATATTTATATGTTTAATGGGATTGATTTAACCACTCACACTACAACGTATGACATGCCAGCTAAACCTGATAAAGAGAAGGTCACTAATTGTACTACATCAGATCCACCTCCCGCCACCGTTACTCCTCAATATGGACCAATTCAGATTGACAAACCTACTTTCGACTCTATTTTACGCCCTCCTAAGAGAACTATTAAAAAATAAACCTTTAATACTAGTTCACGTGTCACCCAAAACTACAACATCGTTGAAGATTTGGCTCAAGCACCATGTGCTATGTTTTCTCTCAAAGTTCTACAACATTGTCCAAGTCAATGTACAACACTCTTGGTCGTCATCAAAGTGATTGATCCCGAGTCATCTGATAATATCATGTTTAACCTTGACAATTTCAAGTCATGACTTTATCACCAGCTTTGTTTTCAGATCGATGTTGTTGTCCATAACCAACACATTCATCGCACCATACTGGATGAGGGAGATTCCACTTGTGTCATGTCGTTAGCTTGTTGGAAAGGGTTGAAATCACCTATGCTTAATCAATCCCCTACAATTTTACGAGCATTTGATGGGATAGGTTTTAGTCCTCATGGACTCTTGTAGTCCTTAGCTGTTCAATTGGGAGGCAATACTATCTATGTCGATGTAGAGGTAATCGATTCTCCCCTCAATTACAACTTGTTGTTCGGAGGAAGTTGGTTTTATGCCTTTCATTGCTTCATCGATGTATCTATGTGCACAATTCCCCTATCAAGGTAAAATTTTCACTATCGATCAGTTAGATTAATATACCCCTGACACTCGCACTCCCACAACCAACAACATTCCTTTCTTGGGAGATACTAATATAACTTAAGAAAGTGTAGGCATAGGTATTTTAAAAGATTCTTCCCTTATGGGTACCTTCCCTACACCACTTCCTCCCACCTTACAACATATTTCCACAATCAATATGATCTCGACTATGGCATATCAATCTTACGAATCATCTGATCCTTGGGTTGTTCCTAGTTCTTTGGAATTCGATGCACTAGGTGACACTATGCAACTTAGTGTTGTTGAGGCTTCATACAATGCCATCCAATCCGCCTCTCCCTCACTAGATGACCAACATCTGTTGGCATCCAACACTTACTCGTTGCCATCTTGGTTGGAATCCCTATCCTCTACTTTCGATTACATCCTACATATTTTTCCATCAGACGAATCCATTATGGAAATGATTGGTATCGAAGAGGTATTGTAGGATGATAACCATCATTGTTCATATTTTCTCCCTAGTTTAGATGAAATTGAGAAATATATACACTCTATCTTTCCTGATGGTGTTGTTGATCCTCCCCAATCTCCCATACTTACCCAGGACAATAATTCCGAGGGGAATTTGGGAAAAATATCTTCTATGATCGCTATTGACATCTCCATCAAAGAAGGTATCATGGAAAATGTTCATCTTAGTGCCAATTGTTTGCCTGAGGAAGTGGAAGATTATACCGTTTTGTTCAAAGAATTCTGCGACATCTTCGCTTTGAGTTATGAAGAGATGACAGGGATCAATCTATCTATCGTTGTGCATGAGATAAAAACTTACCCAGGTGTTAAACCTGTACGACAAAAACTTTGCCCGATTCATCCTAAGAAAACCACAACTATAAAGGTAGAAACTGAAAAATTGTTGAAGTCTGGTTTTATTTATCTTGTCCCCTTGACAGAATGAATTTCTAACATCGTTATGGTCGCTAAGAAACAAGGGATCATTCATGTTTGCATCGATTATAGGGATATCAATAAGGATTTTCCCAAAAAAAATTACCCTACACCCTTTATCGACCAAATCATTGATAATTGCGCTGGAAATAATATATTTTCCTTCATGGATGGTTTCTCAGGGTATAACCAGATCGATATTCTACTAGTTGGTCAACATAAGACAACCTTCATCTACCCTTGGGGTACGTTCGCTTATCGGAAGCTACCTTTTGTTCTTAAAAACGTTGGAGCTACTTTCTAGAGGGCCATGTCGTATGTTTTCCATGATATCAAACATATTGTGGAACCTTACTTCATTGACTTACCTTCTCATGCGTCCCATCGAGAAGACCATATTGGTCACTTACGAGCCATTTTTCTTCGATGTTGATTTTACCATATCCGTTTGAACCCTCACAAATTCATCTTCATTGTTGAATCAAGTCGAATCCTCAGATTTGTCATCTCCAAATATGGGATTAGGGTGGATCCCTTAAAAGTAAAAACCATTCTCGCTTTACCCCCTCCCAACAATCTAACCCAACTACAAATTTTGCAAGGGAAAGAAAACGTTCTTCGTCGTTTCATCTGTAATTCTGTCAAACTCACTAAAGGATTTATGATATTGTTGCAAAAATACACTCCTTTCATCTGGGATGATAGTACTCAATGCTCTTTCGATTCTCTTAAGCATGCCTTAACACACACACCTCTCTTTCACCCCATAGATTATGCACGAGACTATATCCTTTATTTGGTTGCCTCTACTTCCACTATTTCTATGGTGTTAGTTCAAGAGGATCCTAATGGTGAAGAACATGTGATCTAGTATATGAGTAAGAGTCTATATGGTCCTGAGCTCCGATATTCACATGTTGAAAAGTTGGCTCTGGCTGCAGTCATTGTCATCTAGAGATTTCACCACTACATCCTGTTACGCACTACCATGTTCATCACAGACTCGAACCCCATGTACCATATCTTAACACGCCAAGTCCTTGGGGGAAAATATTCCAAATGGATTATTATTCTTCAATAATTTGATCTCGAGTTTTCCAAATCAAAAGCTAAAAAGCATTGGTTTTTGCGGAACTAATCTTCGATCTTCCCTATATTGATAAGGATACTGAGCCCAATGATTCTCTTCCTGACGAATCCATGTTCCTCATTAGCACGTCCGACCCTTGGTATGGAGATGTTATTCTCTATATCCAAACCCAACATTTCCAGCCCAATATTTCACGTGACGAATGTTGTCGTATCCGCCACTATTCTAAATGCTACCTTATCATCGACGACACTTTGTACCGCTGTGGTATTGACACTATCCTATGATGTTGTTTAACCCATGATGAGGTTGAACAGGTTTTTAATGACTGTCACCTTGGATCTTGTGGCGACCATCTTTCTGATATGGCTACAACCCAGAAAATCTTACGTGTCAGTTATTTTTGGCCCTCTATCTTCAAATATTGTATTGAGGTCATCAAAAGATGCCCACCTTGTCAAGTTTTTTAGAAAAGGCATGTACCCACCCTACTTCTCTACCTCCCATTGTTTTCGTCGACCCCTTTTCCAAATGGGGCATTGATTTTATGCATTGTAAGCCTACCTCAGCTGGGGGGGCATGCTTATATCATCGTTTTCATTGATCATATCCCTAAATTGGCTGAGGCTATGCCTACATTTATTAACGATGGTTGTACTGCAAAACTCTTTTTTTTTAACCACATCATCACTCTCTTTGGTTTCCCACAAGCCATTGCCACTAATCATGGCTCACATTTCCAGAACTAGATGATCATTGAGTTTCACGTCAAGTTGGGTTTTCTCCATGAAAAATCATCCCCCTACTATCCTCAAGAAAACAGAAAAGTTGAAGCTATCAAAAAAATCCTAAAGACCATGCTCCAACAGATGGTGGGGACAAACAAAACCTCTTAGAACCTGCGACTTTTCTCTGTGCTCTGGGCCTACCACACTTCAGTGAAAACTACAACTGGATTCACTCCATTCCAGTTGGTATATGGCATAGAAGCGATGTTACCAATCGAGTGTGAGATCCCTTTGTTGAAACTCACCGTGGAACTCCTGCCTCATACCTTTGCTGAAGAGAAATGATT
This sequence comes from Picea engelmannii, assembly GCA_009831015.1. NCBI lineage: Eukaryota > Viridiplantae > Streptophyta > Pinopsida > Pinales > Pinaceae > Picea > Picea engelmannii. The sequence goes on along the minus strand of ML813802.1, from coordinate 51,233 downwards.
TATTTATTTAACCAAGTTGGAAGAAAAATGTCATGATTCTTCTCTTGTTAACGAGACATATCAAAAACCAATGAATATTCAATATGCCAAATCCATTCAACATCGTGCTTTTTCAAAAGGAGACTTGGTCCTAGTTTATGACCCAAATCACAATAAGTTGGGGACATTAAAGCTAGAACCTTTGTGGCATGGACCTTATATTGTAAAACATGTATTACATAGAGGCACCTATGATTTAGTCGACTACAATGGAATATCTCTCGGTGAACCCATAAATGGGATTTACCTCAAGAAGTACTATGCATAGAACATATGACATGTGTGCTTTGTACATTATTCTACTATATATTTTTTATTTTTTGTGTCTTTTCTCTTGCATGTACAAGTTTTGTCTTAGCTATTTATACTTTGTCTTGTGATTGCATGCACATATGACATCTCTCTTTCCCATCTTTTTTGGGTTTGCGGATGACGCTAGTCAACAAATCCAAAACATTTCTTTTTCATCTTGGGTCTTTTACCACTCTGGTAAGTTGGTGAGTTCAAGAGGAATTTGCTTGGGATTGAAAACCAATAACATGGAAGAATATCATGTTGTCATTGGACTCTTAAGTGAATCTTTCTCTCTAGGTATAACTCATCTGATGATTAACCTAGACTCTCAACTCGTGGTTTGTTAGCTTAATCGAGATTACGTCATTCATAACCCTGTCTTACTATGTCTCCACCTAAGAGTTCGTCATCTCGAAAGATCGTTTGAATTTATACAATACAAACATATACCGAGAGAACTCAATACAACGTCATATTCATTAGCTAATTACATATTGGATCAGTATCTTGTGCATAGATAAACATTTGTAAAAAACATGAATCAAATGTACACAAAAACATCACATAAGATAAAATGTAACATCAATAGGCACCATAAGATATATATGCGTAATAACAAAATTTTGTTTTAAAATACATCGTCAAAAGGTACATAATAGGGAAAACATTTTGGGCCTTCATGCCCATGAAATCATCATAAAATACTACAAAATCTGTTGAGGATCCTAGTCATCCTCTTGTATCACGTTGTGCTCTGTGAAGCACACTACTACACGGGCCACTCGATGAAGTAAATGGTTAAGACTCTTAGGAACTCCAACTGTGTGTCACTGCAAATGGAGAGGCATGTCTCGCCTCCTGATAGGTGGTACACCCATGTTCAAACCTTGGAGGTTCCTCTCGACCTCTAGAAGTCCTCCCACCACAACCTCGTGCTCTACTGCTATCTATGCGTCTCCACGACACCCAATGTCAGCATCTCCGTCGGACTTGATGCACCTCTATCTGCATGATGAAACAAAAATATATTTAGATCCCTTATTGAACACATCAAAAACAATATTAAATACAAAAAGCAATATGCGACAAGGTTTAGTTTTGTACCTGATGCATATATCTGAATGCCCTTGGGGAGAACCAAGTCTGCACTACCTCGAAAGTCTACTCCAGCATAAGGAAAATCCTCGATAACAATTAGATCTCTCCTCCACCAAGCGAAGAAATCAGTTGTAAATATAAATGTTGAAGGCTCATTCCCCAATCTTGGGGATATACTGGTCCACCTCTCCATCCATGGATCAGTTGCAGGATGCGTTATCAATGCAACATGTGGTTGCATCTAGGGAACTCGCTCTAAAAAGAATGAAACTATAAAAGAACCATATCCAAATTTCTTTTTTCTACCTGTCCCGCGCTTCGATATATGTTCCTTAAAATTTTGAAGAAACCCTGTGCTCCAGTTAAACAACATGGGCTCTACACATTCTAAAGCATATGACATCTATGATTTTGAAGCTAGACAAGCACTAGTAATACCTACCAATTTGGTGATGGTGAATATAATCGAATGAAGTTCCACGTCCCTTACATCTTTGATCACGATTCTACCACCTAACAATCGTGATCCTGGTATACAATGCTCAACAACATATGCCTCAGTTGGCTGAGGAGTTTCCCAGTGTCCAGACAAGAGGATAGGAGCCCCTCTCCTTGAGAGCCCCGTTATAAAGTAGACATCATCAAGCTCAATCTTGACCGTGTGTGGCCTAATGAAAAATTCTTGTTCTGCATCATCCCATAAACTAATCAAGTACTCAAGTAATAATACTTCTTTCCTCATGTTTTGGAGCTTAAAGTACTTGAGTAAACCGGAATTTCGAAAAGTTTCCCTTGCTTGAGGGCTTTGTAAAGCGACAATTTTATCGAACTCATGTTCATGTTATTTCCACTCTATCATGGCTAAATTATCGGTGAAGTATACAAATACAAACAATTAAACATCCTTAGTCAAATTTGTATGGAAGGAAATTGTGTCCTTTTATCCCAAAAGAGAAAAAAAAATTAGTTATGCACCAATGCTCCCTTAAATCTGCCCACAGAGCGCTAGCGCTCCCTAGGCATGTGCACCAGGGCGTTGAAATCTCGATCGATGCTCCCCTCATCCCTTTGAGGAAGTGTCGATCTGGTTCGACGCATAAGGCTTCCCAAGGGGCCCATAACACTCAAAATACAAGCTAAAACACAAAATAAAACCATAAAAAATGATTCAAAAATTCCTCACTTCGATAATAAAACCATAAAACACGTCAAAATTACTCACTTCGATAATGTCACATTCTCATTTTCGCAAGTGTCACACTTTTTTCACAAGTGTCGTGAATGTTGCATTTTCATTCTGCATATGTCGCATTGCGAATGACACCATGGAAACACTCGATACATCCTCTAGAACATGTTGGAAGGGGAAACCACATCATTTGACAAACTAAGAAAAAAAAAATTCCTTGAGAAATGATCATCTTAATGTACTTTTAGAAGATCAATGCTCCCCTGCTCATATGCAGGGAGCGCTAGCTCTCCCTATCTATCTAGCAGGGAGCATTGCAATGCTCTATTTCCAGTTCTGAGGGAGCGACGATTGGTTGAGAGAACCATGGGAATAAATCCCCCTTATCTATAAAGACAACTAGAGATGATCTGAGTTGGTTTGACTCGAATCCAAGCTTTAGGTTGCATCTAAGGGAGATTCCACAACTGATGGATTCATATCCTCAACTTATTCCAAATATAACTAAGGTGGTTGAGCCTCTCAAATCTTATAAAAGGATGCATTCTCATGGTGAAGAGGAGGAGAATAATCATCAAAAAGTATTGTCATTCTGATCTTGGATCTTTCGAGCAAGGGGTTGGACAAGGAGGACTTGGAGAGGTTGTTGCAAATACATCTACAAATTGTAATTTCCTTGTAATATTCTCATTAATATATGCTTGGCCTATTTCCTTCAAGTTTGTGTATGGTTGCATATACTTGTCTATTATTGATTAATTTAGTTTAAACTATTCTTGGTAGAGTAGGAAGTCTATTTTTTCTTCGCTTTCCATTGGATTGCAGATATCATTAAGAAGCTTGAAGATCAAGTTCAACCTGGATTAAGCGAGGACAAGCTTCAGAAAAAGGTACATCATACTTTCTTCCTTTTTTTCCTTCGACTAGTTTAACTACATTTAAAGGAATGTTAGTGTCCAATGTTATCATCTTTTTGTCTTGGTAGTAGGGGTCTAGATTCCAAGAGGATATTCACATGTCCGTAGGGGAAGTTTCCTACAACACCAAGGATCGATGACTTGTTTGACCAATTAAGGGGTGCTATAATTTTCTCCAAGATTGACTTGAGGTCTGGATACCATCAGGT
>ML813802.1:11822-24498 GCA_009831015.1 Picea engelmannii | reverse complement strand
GATAAGGTAATGAAGGGTGTAGGAAGAAGGAAGCATGATACTCTAGATATAGGTGCACAACAACAAATAAATGACATCAATACTATAGATCTTAGTTATAGAAATAATATCAAACTTGGAGGATGCCTAACTAAGGAAATTTATAAACCCATATATGAAGTTATATTAGACAAGGTTGAGGGTTAGATAAAATATATGAAGGATCATCCATTCATAGGGAAGTTTATGGGAATTTGGCCCTTAGAAAATTCTCTAATCTAGTGGATAAAATCAAGTTAAAAAACCAAAGGGTGGGTGGATTTGAAACTAGGGTCCAAGGGTTTCTTTACTACCATTTTCACAAGTTTTGAACATAGATAAAAGGGTCTTTGATGAAGAACCATACTTATTTAATTATTTAGGATTACATTTGAGACTCTAGATGGAGAAGTTCATCCATGAAAAGGAATATTTCATAGCAACTCCAATGTGGATTCAACTATCGTCTCTCCCTCAATAATTTTGGGATGAAGAAATGTTGGTAGGAATAGGAAATACACTAGGATTCTTTGCCAAAACCTTGGAAATCAACAATAAACACACACACACACACACACACACACACACACACACACACACACACACATTGTTTATTGTTTATGCAAAAATAATTGTGTTTATATGAATTTTTGAGGAGCTCTCCATAATCCATTTGCATCACTTTCTAAGATTTGAAATGGTTACAAACCCTAGAATATGAACACATACCTTTTTGTTGTAGTAAATTCACAAGCACAAAAAATTGTTTAGGGGTTGCCCTCTAATAATCCATAGGTAACCTCAAGAAGAAAGATGAAGGGACTGGTAAGGAGGGATTTGTTAATATTTCAAACAAAATAAGGTTAAAAAAAAAAACACTCTATCCAAGCAACCAACAATAACCCCAAAGTAACATAAAGTTTCAAATCTCTAGCAAGAGAACATGATCCCAAAGAGACAAAATCATAAGTGGAAGCATTAGCAACCAAGGAAAAGATGCCTCCCATGAAAAACCTAGGTGAAACAAAGCACAAAAAAAAAGAGGCAAGCCGGGAACCAATAGAGGGAGATTCAGAAGGAAATGTAGATATAGAAATGGGTAATGAGAAAGAGGAAAACTCCAATGAGGAGGAGGAGGAGTTGGAACTAATATAGGATATGGAAATACATGAAATAGATCTATGAGGATATATTTTATTAGATGGAGAAAAAATACCAAAAAATATATCAAACGAAGAGATTCAAGCCCTAGATAGAGAGTTCTTGAAAAGGAAAGCCAAAAATGGCTCATCCTCACAAAACTAGTGTAAGGCCTTCATTTCTAGGCCTCAATAAAATAATAAATAATTCCTTATCTCCTACTGAAATAAATGCAATAATTTGTTTAGAATTGTCTTTCGTGATTTTCTTTATACCAGGAATAAATTGGTAAATAGACATAATAACAAATTAGACATCATAATAACACCAACACCATGTTAGCAACAAAAAGTTAGTAAAATACATACATTGACCTGCAGGTTGGTTGATTTAGTCCCTTTTCTGTTTGTTGATGATCTTTCCCAAATTGAATATTAACCTCCCAGCCGACTAGGAACATCCTCTCTAGCTCCCTAGCTCTAGGAATCTTTATGGTTTCCTGGCCCCTGAGCCCAAAGTTCCCAGTAATAACAGTGCCCTGTGAGAGTTTCTCAAAACAATTGTTCTTCCAATTTCCTCCTTCTTCCCTATCTCCTTTAGAATTTCTTCCTCCTCCTCCTTCTCCTCCAATTTTCCCCCAAAAACAAAGACCCCCTCTCCAAGTTCTCCCCCTCCTCCATATCCTCCTCTCTCAAATCCCCCTCATTAATTCCCTAACAACCTTATCCCCCCATTAATTACTTCACCTACCTTTTACTAATAAAATAATAAAAACAATCATTTAATTTATTTTAATAATTAATTAAATTTAAATTAAAAACTATGATAAACAATTAATCAAATTGCGTTGTTACATACACCCACCCTTTAAGAAACTTCATCCCAAAAATAGAGTAATTTAGAATACAAGGGTAATTCCACATGATTGATAAATCCACATCAAATAAATATCATTAATTTAAAACACTTATACATACTAGTGTACATGTGCAAGGAATGCATGTGTAGCTAGCACATACATGACTTGCACATGCACTAATGACAATACTGATCACTCCTAAAGTAATTATTTTATGCATCCAATCCAATCAACAAGACCATTCATTTCATAAAAGATAGTAGACCATTTAAAATGTTTGTGAAATTCCTCAATTATAATAATTTAGCACAAGAAACATTCACTTAGATAATTGCAGTTCAGTTAAGCAAATATAAACATACATATATACATATTTTTCAAAACGAAGAAATCAAGAAATTCTACCATAAGGCGAAAGCCCCACACACTCTCAACTACTTCTATTCATCCTTCCTCCCTAACCTACTTCCATCTCCCATCCCTATCCTTCCTCTATTGGACTATCTTGGAGCGTCAACTATATTTATCTAACTTCAGATAGACACGTAAGCGGAAGTGTCAACTCTCTTGAACAAGCTTATGTTGGATTACTGAGAGGCGGGGTGAATCAGTAATAGAGAAATAATATCATTTTTCACCAAAAATGCAAGTGTTATATCAATGTAGCATTATCTCACAATAGTTACAGAGTAAATAAACAATGAACAAATGAGCAATCACACACATACACGGTACACCAATGTTTTTACGTGGAAACCCAAAACGGGAGAAAATCACAGAATGATTTTTCTTATATGTCTTGAAGAATTACATTCATTGGAAGCACCAACTTCCTTTGTTTTCCAGCTGCAACTGGAAGGAGGCTCCACCCCCCTAGTTTCTCAGGATACAACCTGAGGGAATCTCCAAATCCCCAATTCTCTAACTACAACTAGAAGGAGACTAAAACCCCCTAAGTTCTTCGGATACAACCAGAAGGTGGCTACAACCACCTAACCTTGCCTCGTCCAACCTCCCTGAAGTAGAAGTAGAATGACGGAACCACTGTCACACTATCACTGTGAGATATACCACTGTACAACTGTATCAATCTATACCACTGACATGCATCCAACCTGTACAACTGCCATGTAATCAATATGTACTTGAATTGAACATGTATCAACAAAATACAATAGGTACGCGACCTGTAGTGTTGCAACACACATATGTACGTGCCCTATATGTTATGCAACTCATGTATGTACGCGATCAAAATGTTATGCAACCTGTGTATGCCTCTTGAAAACTAGGGTTTTCTTTCTCTTGAAAACTCATGACCCTCTATAACTTTTTCACATAGATCTGTAACCTGTCATTGTATCCAGACTGTAACTGTACCCTGTGCATACATCCTCATACATAACCTTTACCCAAAGCATATATATATATATATATATATATATATATATATATATATATATATATTTCTCTAGTCATGTGCCATATAGGTGTGTGTAATCATGAACAATTATAATAACCTTCACATGATCTAGTCATCAAACCCTTTCTGATATTTAGCCTCTCAATACATCAACCACTTCACAAATACAATATCTCAACCATGTACCACAAAAACCCTTAGCCATATGCCAAGAAACACAATATGTGCCTCAACAAGAAGTATCAATGATAAATATACCAGCATTGTATTTCTGTAGATCTGACTTATGCAGAAGATCCCATGCAACCACTAGTTTCTCTAGGGAGAATCCTCAAATCTCCACAACCATTTATCATGCATACATCAAAATCCAACTATTAATATAAATAAGACATACCTTTTGAACCAATGGATAGATATGATGTATCTGAGCACTGTAGACCTTCCTGGGAGCTTGATCTCAGAATATAGAACCTCTGCATCTTCATCTTCTCAAGTTTCCATGGATTTACCAACATGTACACACCCTAATACACTACCAGCCCACGTACGCCTCAGTATGTATGCACCCTAATACATTTTCATCCCGTGTATGCCTCATAAAATAGTTTTTTTTTATTCGTTGTAATTCCAAGAATTTTGTTGTCAACCCTTCGTACTACCTTAGACTTTCGCAACTTCAGATGTATCAATGAGTTCTTGCAATAAGCCTCACACAACAAAAGATATTCAATGTGTTCAAGTGTGATTAAATGAGATAGCCTTGCCTCTTATTTATACTTTCATACAATATTCCACTTTCCTTATTTTAAGGAGTTCTCCATTAACTTTATTATTTAAATAATTTCTTTGCAAACAGTTTGACTTGTTGGGGCTTCTATATGACTCATGAGGTTTGTCCAACTTCACATGGCCATAACTCTCTAATCGTGAGGCGTTATGTGGCGTTCCACATACCACTGAAAATGTCATGACAAGCACTATCCATCTAGGATAGTTTCAATGACAAATTTACTGACCTTCATCTCATTATTCAAAAATTAATCATGGGTTCTCTAACCATACTTATAGGGTAACTCAATCCACAAAGCGTCTTCCCGTGAGGGATTTCACCATAAGGGGACCACTTTGGAGTTCATCCATTTGTACTTCTTATCAACCATGACAAGACAATAATGAGTCATATTTACATCAAACAAACTTGGGTCCATTACCCAAACCTTTTTGCTACTGGAATTTGCTACCAGACTTTCTTCGAGGGTTGACATCAATGAAAACCAACCTAAATAAACAATCTCCCCCTTTGGCATTGATGGAAACACTCTGATGCAATACTGAATTCATGTCATGCAATATTGAATTCATATCATTCATGCTCCCCCTGGAGCCATGCCTCTGTCCTCTGCATCTGATAAATATTTCCCCCTTTGTCATGAATGGAAAATGTATCTTTCCATCTGGGGTTGCTCCCACTAACTGAATTGTCCTCTTTATGGTGCTTCCTCGTGTACATCTAAGACATATAAGATAAGAAATCAAAATAATTCATTTTGGATTAGAAATAACTCCGATTCTTTGGTGAAGATAATCAAAGGCTTCCTGTGGAAGTGGTTTTGTAAAGATGTTTGCCACTTGTTCTTTTGTGCCCACATACTCAACTCTGATGTTATTTTCTGCCCTTCTGGGTATGAAAAATTATTTTATGTAGTTCTGTGATATTTCTTCTCTGCAATGCCATAGGTCTGATCAAAATTGGATGTGCCAAGTGGAATTTACAGTAACTTCCCCACAACTTGCTGATTTTTGTCCTTTCCAGGAGATCTAACTTTTATAGCATGCCCCGCACAAAATAATTGATATAAAATTCTGAAACTTGTACCAAAAATACTAGAGACTGTCCACGATCCAATGAAACTAATCCCACTCAATTTGGATACTCTAGGAAGAAGTTATGATTGTTTTACCTGGAACACCTTCTTGAGACTAGTCAGATACCCTATATTCCACAGGGTGTATCTACAAATTTAAGATAACCCGGAAACTGAAATTTTTACCACAGATACCTTACTAATTTTTTTGAATATCCTCCGGATTTTAGAGTCTGAAACGTTACAAAAACAAAATTATGGTGAAAATTCTGCAATGACTCGGTTCATGATGATTCGAGAACCCTATCTTGTATAGGCTGTATCTCCGAAAGTATAAGGCCTCAGGAGCTGAAATTTTAACCCAAAGTACCTTGATCCGTATACTAAATATCCTCCAAGACGTTCCTTCTGAAACATTGTAGAAAAAACGTTATAGTGAAAATTCCAAGGTGTCTCAGATGTAGAAGCGAAACTCCAAGACCTTGAGCTCTGATACCATATGTTAAGAACCAAATATCAATATAGCATTGAAAAACCTCAGAAAAAAAGTAATCAACGCTTTGAAAAAGAGATAATTTCAGATAATAAGCCTCTTCGAGGGGGCAAACTCCTTTTACCCCACTTAAATGTTCAAGTACAAGATGGTTCCAAATGAAAATGTCTCGTTGGTATATATAGGAGACTAGGAGGTATAATTACAACTAATGGAATAAATCCGACATAAATAAAATAACATTACTAATGTAATATGCCCCAATTAAGGGCTAATGAGCCAATATTAGGGCTTAACATATTTGGAGGCACTTGCTGAACTTTCTCTTCTATTTTTGTCGGATCCTCTTCATCTTTCCCTTCTTTTTTATCTTTTGTTTCTTCTTCGTAAAGTTGTTCCATTGATTCATTTTCTTCTTCCTTTAATTCTTGTCTACCTATTTCATCAATTGTTACGTTGATGCTTTCCACAACTTTATTCAATATCAGGTTGTAACACTTGCATGATTTCCTTGTACTTGAGTAACCAACAAGTACTCCTTTTTCCACACGAGAGTCAAACTTTCTCATTCTTCCATCTTCTCTTTTGATGTAGCATTTGCTTCCAAAAACTCTGAAGTGCTTCACATTTTTTGGTCTTCCTTTCCATAGCTCGTAGGGAGTTTTGTCAGTTTTGTTTCTGAGAATTAATATTTTTTGAATGCGAACTATTGTATGCACTTCCTATGTCCAAAAAATATCTGTCAATTTGGAATCCATTAGCATTGTTCGATCCATTTCATGTACTGTCATGTTCTTTCTTTCAACAACTCCATTCTATTGAGGTGTCCTAGCAATGAAGAATTGTCTTTTTATTCCATGACTGCTACAGTAGTCCATAAATTCCTTTGAAGTGAACTCTCCTCTGTTACCATATCTCAAGCATTTGATTTTTGAATCCATTTCATTTTCAACCATTTCCTTGTAGATATTGAAGTTTTCAAAAGATTATGACTTATTCTTAAGAAGTCAAACTGCAGTCATTCTTGTATAATCATCAACTAATAACATAAATTATTTCTCACCTTTTAAACCTTTTTTTGTAGTTGGTCCAACTAGATCAATATGCACACTTTCCAGTGGTCTTGTTGTTGAATATTCCTTTGATTTGAACCTGGTCTTTGTTTGCTTTCCTTGTTGACGATGCTTGCATAAATTGTTGGTTGGTTTCGTGATCTAGGGAATTTCTTTGACTGCTTCTCTTTTTTTGACTTTGACAAGGTTATCAAAATGTATGTGACCCATTCTTCTGTGACATAGCCAACTTTCATCTCCCTTTCCTAGACAACAGTTTTCATTTCCAATTTCACTTGACACATATATGCTGCTTGAAGTTCTCACAGTTGTAGCAATAAATTTTCCCGAACCTTCTTTTCTTATCTTGCACTTTTGTGAATTGAAAGTAACTTTATGACCTTGGCCACACATTTGAATCACACTTAGAATATTATGTTTCATATCTTCTATTTGTAAAACATTTTCTGCCTTTGTATTCTTGTTCCCAATTCCGATTGTTCCTTTTCCAATGATTTTAGCTGAATCATCATTTCCGAAGGAGACTGATCCATCTCTTTACTTTATTAATGTAATAAACATGTCTTTATCACCAGTCATGTGTTTTGAACAACCACTGTCAACATACCAACCACGTTTCTTCTACTTATCTTGTAGAACGAGTGTGCATTCTTCATTACTATATTGATTCTTCTTTATTATCCATGTCCTTTTCTGAGGTTCTTGTCTATAATTGTTGTTGTTCTATTGTGCTTCTCTAGGAGGGATTGTCATTATGTAATCTTTGGCCATGTGTCCAAAGTTGTTACACTTGTAGCATTCCACTTTAGTGCTCAATGATTCAAATCTGTTGTAACTTCTTCTCAATGTTTCACTAGGCCTTCTTGGATAACCCTTTTGTGTATGACTTTCAAAGTTGTTTATGTTCCTGTTCTTAGCTCTAAAATTCACAACTTTATGTCCAAAATTATTACATGCATAACATAAACCAAAAAATATAGTTTGATACTTGGGAGTTGAAGATCTTCTGAAAGGAGGTGATCTTATGAATCCTTCTTCTTCCTGAGACCTATTTGTTTATGTCGGTCGTTGATTCTGAAATATGAATCTTCTTGGTGAAGGAGTGTCCCTATAATTTTCTCTATATACCTTCCTATCCCCTTTGATTGTTTCTGCATAGATTTTTGGATATGTTTCTTGTTCTGTTGTTTTGGAGCTTGATCTCTTTTCTGTCTCATTGTATCCAAGTCCGGACTTGTCATGGTTAAGCCTTTGACTGTTGATAATGTCATTCAAAAATTTTGAGGTGTTCTGCATATTTTTCTTTTGAAGATCCTTTCTTAATGTGACAATCTCTGCTTCCAAATTTTCAATGATCCTGTCTCTTCTTTCTAGTTTTTCTTTGAGTGCTTCTTCAATTATTTTATCTTCTTCAATTTGAACCTTGAAATTTGTGATCATTTGTTCTAATTCTTGAGTGTCTTCTTTCTTTTCTAGTTCCACTTGTAGCTTCTTGTTTTTCCTCTTTTCTCTTATGATAACTTCTATGGAACTCAAAAGTTCCTCTCAGTAGTCAACTTCTGCCTCTTCAATTTCTTCTTAGACTTATTCATATTCTTCTTCGACTTCTTCATATTCTTCTTCGACTTCTTCATATTCTTCTTCAGAGTATTATTTATCAGATTCTTCTACTGCCATGAATAAAACGCTTTCTATCTCACTGTCACTTACTTCATCTTCATCTGATGATGAGATGTCTTCTTCGGTGCATAAGATTTTCTTGAAAACTTTCTTTGTGGTTCTTTTTCCTTTATATGTTTGTTTTCCTTATGAGTAACCTTCATCATTTCTCTTTTTCTTATGAGGACATTTGTTAGCAAAATGACCAATACCATCACAATTAAAACAAATTAAAGGAAGCTTACCTCTATACCTACCGCCAGTTCCCTTGTTCAGTCTTTTGACAAAGTTAGCCACTTCTTCATCATCTTCTGAGACATCACTATTGCTTCTATGTTCTTTTTCTTTTTTCTTTCCCTTTTGCTTTGATCTTTTGGATGCTTTGAAGGCTACTTCTTTTACATATGGATTTTCCTGTTCAGTTCTCATTTCATATGTTGTGAAGATTCCATGTAGTTCGTCCATGCTTATTGAGTTTAGATATACTCTTTCTTCTAGTGCTGATATCTTAGGGTCAAATCTCATAGGAAGATATATTAGTACCTTTTGAACAATTACAGATTCTTTGATTTCTTCTCCCAATCCCATGATTGCATTTACTGTTTCATCGACTTGTAAGAAGTAAGGTGCAATATTCTCATCTTCCTTCATCTTTAGTTGTTCGAACTGGCCTCTGTAAGTTTGACGCTTTGCTTCTTTGACTTTTGAATCTCCTTCATAAATATTTTGAAGTTTGTCCCAAATCTCTTTAGCAGATTTACAATGTGAAACTTTGGTGAATACCAATTCTCCAAGACCATTCAAAAGTGCATTTGTGGCATTGGAATTATTCTGATCGAGTTTTATTGTTTTTTCATTCGTCGACAAAACTGTTGGTGTTGTGTATCCATCTACAATTGATTGTCAAATTTCAAATCCCTGTGCCTATATATATGTTTTCATCCTTATGCTCCAAAATGCATACTTTTGTCCATCAAACTGTGGTATTCCATTTTTATACATGTTGTTGCTCTCCATGATCTACCTTTCAGTGGTTAAACTGATTTCTGAAGGAACCTCACTCTGATACCAATTGTTGGATTACTGAGTGGGGGGGTGAATTAGTAATAGAGCAATAATATCCTTTTTCACCAAAAATGCAAGTTTTATATCAATGTAGCATTATCATCCAATATTTACAAAGTAAATAAACAATGAACAAATGAGCAATCACACACATATACCGTACACCCATGTTTTTATGTGGAAACCCAAAGTGGGAGAAAACCACATAATGATTTTTCTTATATGTCTTGAAGAATTACATTCATTGGAAGCACCAACTTCCTTTGTTTTCTAGCTGCAACTGGAAGGAGGCTCCAACCCCCTAGTTTCTCAGGCTACAACCCAAGGGAATATCCAACTCCCCAATTCTCTGGCTACAACCAGAAGGAGGCTACAACCCCCTAAGTTATTCGGCTACAATCAAAAGGTGGCTACAACCACCTATCCTTGCCCCGTCCAACTTCCCTGAAGTAAAAGTAGAATGATGGAACAACTGTCACACTGTCACTGTGAGATATACCACTGTACAACTATATCAATATGTACCACTGACCTGTATCCAACTTGTACAACTGCCCTGTAATCAATATGTACTTGAACTAAACATGTATCAACAAAATACAACAACTACATGACCTGTAGTGATGCAACACGTGTATGTGTGTGACCTATATGTTATGCAGCCCGCGTATGTATGCGATCAAACTATTATGCAGCCTGCATATGCCTTCTGAAAACTAGGGTTTTCTTTCTCTTGAAATCTTCTGACCCTCTGTAACTTTTTCACATAGATCTGTAACCTGTCACTGTATCCAGAATATAGATGTACCCTGTGCATGCATCCTCATACATAACCTTTACCCAAAGCATATATATATTTCTCTATTCATGTGCCATATAGCTGTGTGTAATCATGAACAATTATAATAACCCTCACATGATCTAGTCATCAAACCCTTTATGATATCCAACCTCTCAATACATCAACCACTTCACAAATACAAGATTTCAACCATGTACCAAAAAAAACCTTATCCATATGCCAAGAAATACAAGATGTGCCTCAACAAGAAGTATCAATGATAAATATACCAACATTATATTTCTGTAGATCTGACTTATGCAAAAGATCCCATGCAACCACTAGTCTCTTTATGGATAGTCCTCAGATCTCCATAACCATTTCTCATGCATACATTAAAATCCAACTATTCATAGAAATAAGACATACCTTTTGAACCAATGGATAGATATGATGTATCTGAGCACTGTAGACCTTCCTGAGAGCTTGATCTCAGAATCTAGAACCTTTGCATCTTCATCTTCTCAAGTTTCCATAGATTTACTAACATGTACGCACTGATACACTGCCAGCCCATGTACACCTCAGTATGTACGCACCCTAGTACATTTTCAGCCTGTGTACACCTCATAAAATAGAGTTTTTATGTATTCTCTTTAATTCCGAGAATTTATCTGTCAACCCTTCATACTACCTCAGACTTTCACAACTTTAGATGTATCAATGAGTACTTGCAATAAGCCTCACACAACAAAATATATTCAATGTGTTCAAGTGTGATTAAATGAGAGAGCCTTGCCTCTTATTTATACTTTCATGTAGTATTCCACTTTCCTTATTTTAAGCAGTTCTCCATTAACTTTATTATTTAAATAATTTCTTTGCAAACACTTTGATGTTTTGGGGCTTCTAGATGGCTCATGAGAGTTCTCCAACTTCACATGGCCATAACTCTCTAACTGTGAGGAGTTATGTGATGTTCCACATACCACCGGAAATGGAATGATAAGAACTATCCATTTAGGATAGTTTCACTGATAAATTCATTGACCTTCATCTCATTATTCAACAATTAAGCATGGGTTCTCTAACCATACTTCTAGGATAACTAAATCCACAGAGAATCTTCCCGTGAGGGATTTCACCATAAGGGGACCACTTTGGAGTTCATCCATTTGTACTTCTTATCAACCATGACAAGACAATAATGAGTCATCTTTACATCAAACAAACTTGGGTCCATTACAAAAACCTTTGTGCTACTGGAATTTGCTACCGGAATTTCTTCAAGGGTTGACATAAATGACAACCAACCTTAATCAACAGCTTCCCCAATAGGCATCTAGCAGTCATCATCACACATCTAGGGGAGCGTGAGATAAAACCATCCTCCCATGACTCCAGGTTTCATAGGATACACAGTGGGAAATGCCTCCACCCCTCCTAATAGAAATAGGTTCAACACCCTACCATGGACCATATAGTGGCACTGTGTTGCTAGGAATTTTGTCATCGTATATTCAATTTTAGGCAGTCTCTCCACCTAAAAAACCTGCACTTGTCCACATATCATAGAAATGCATTTGAACCAACATAATTTCACATACAAAGATTCATACCATATTGTTTCTCGGTCGGTGTTCATGACATCAACCTTTTATCATCATTATCCTTTGGCTATTTCATAGCCCATTGATGTACAGATTAGTCTATAGCATAAAATCATACATATCTATGCACTATTATCATGTAAATGCATTTAATCATAATCTCAATCTGGTATCCATGTACCAACAACTTTAAATGCTGAAATTTTCAAGTTAGAAATAGATTGCATAATATCCATCATAAGTCAAATAACATTAAACATTCATAGAATTGACATTCACATAGATTCATATGTCTTAAAATTCAAGTGTATCATTAATAGTGTTCTGTGGATAATAATCAAATTAATATACGACTAGGCCATAAGTAATTATGGTTTTATAAGTTAAAACAGGCATTGCATACACCCATCCTTTGGGGAACATAGTCTTACGGTTGTGGTCAAAAGTGTGGGATGATATCGACGTATCATATCTACATCCTCGTAGGTCCTTGATCAAGTGTTATACTAGTCCTACTATACCTTCACTTGTTTAGATATATGTTGAGGCTATTAATACATTAATTGGCTACCCCTATTTAGCATACTTCCTTTGTGTCCAAACTCAAATCTTATTACCACTTGTTGCGTAGTGCAATGTTTTGGCCCCTTGTGGGCTCCCTCCTTGGCACTCCATGTTTGAGTACTA